>NIPQ01020742.1:0-21008 GCA_002806875.1 Lepidotrigona ventralis hoosana
CAAACAGTTAATCAGATGGACAGATATACAGTGCATGTTTTATCCTTAGCTGTTTTATAAATATAAATATCCTGTTCCCTCCCCCTCCTTTCTGAACCTCCCCCCTCCTCGGCCCTCGATCTTCATCTTTCTCCTATTTTTACGTGATAAAATGGGCGCGAATCTTTTCTCTGATTGAGTACATCTGTCCGTACTGTCAATCTCGAAATGTTCCTTTCAAATCGTGTGTGCTGTCTCTCTTTACTTTTCGTCCTTGTTCTCTTGCCTGCAGCAGCATCGCGTAAACGAATTCCCGAACGAACCACACACAATCGTGTCGCCCCTCGAGATACTTTAGCGACTAAAAACTTTTGTATCGTGAGCAAAAAACTAAAAGAAAAAACTGAGAGGAAGAAAAGCAGAAGAAAAGAAAGAAATTATATTAGGACGGCTAGAGAAAAAAAAAATTCAAAGCAATCGCAGAAAGTCAATCCGCGGAAATAGAAACGCACTATATCCACATATACACGCATCCATGTGTGCACACTCCATCAACCATCTGCAAAAAAGAAGTCCTTTGTCCACCCACAGCTAATCCTTCAAAGTGTCGGAATATTTTTCGAATCGGCTTTTTTCTGAACCGTTTTACCCAATCACGCGAAGCAACAACGGTCGAATTACAGAATTTTTAGATAAGCCAGCGCACGATTCATACTCACATAGAATTCGTGAAAATTCTGTGATCTTTATCATTTATGTTCTCCCTTTGTAAGTGATATTTAACGAACGTAAAGGAAAAAATAAAAAAAAAAAAAGAAATATGCGGACACGGTATTAGCATGTAATTTTAGAGCGTAAATTTTCCGTGAATCATCGCCTGCCTGCGCACGCTGACAAATGAAAAGGAAGAGCAAGACCGAAAAACAAGCAGAAGAATAGGAAGAAGAAGAACGGGAAGAACATAAACAAGCAAAAAGTATGTAAAATCTAGGTATCTCCGATCTACTAAGAGCCTCCGTTTCTTCATTTTTGTATGCTTCTTTAAGACTGTCTGATACAGGAAAAAAGGATAAATAAATGTGTACCAATCTCTGAATAAAAAAATGTCTCGTTTTTGTCTATTTTAGAAAAATCTCTTAATTAATTAACTTCTATATCTACGCCGATTAGTTTCTCAAAATGTTTCTAAACGTTTCTACATTTCCAACTATGGCTGCTATATGTAAACTAGTTTGACCAACATTGTCAGTAGCTTTAGCGTCAGCTCCCAAATCTATCAATCGTTTTACAACGGATATGTGACCCCCTTTAACTGCTTCGTGAAGAGGAGTAGATCCTGAGGAATCACGCACGTTCAAAAAATTCGTATTAAGCGAGACAAGACGATTGACTAAACTCTCATGGCCATGGAATGCTGAGTGTTCATAAAATTCAGAATTATGATTCACAATTATGACTAATTATATTAATGACTATTTAATGGAGAAATTCTTACCAGCAATGTGCATAACAGTACGGCCATTATTGCTCCGATCGTTAATACTTTCAGCAAACTGACTCACCAACAAATCGAACGCATTTTCATCGCCAGATCGACAAATTAAATGCAACGATGTCCATCCATCTTTATTTCGTAAAAGCGGATTTGCTTTTGCTTCCAAAAGCGCAAGAATGCATTCGTATGCATCGTTTCCGGTTTTCGTGCAAGCCAACATCAGTGGTGTCCAATCAGCACGCTTTAACGCATCTACATCTGCACCTTTAAACAATACATCTATAGTAACAACGACAAAAAAAAACAGGTAACGTCACACTCGAAAAAATAGATACCTTTTTCAATTAAATATCTGACTATATCTCTATGAGCAAACTGCGC
This sequence comes from Lepidotrigona ventralis hoosana, assembly GCA_002806875.1. Taxonomy (NCBI): domain Eukaryota; kingdom Metazoa; phylum Arthropoda; class Insecta; order Hymenoptera; family Apidae; genus Lepidotrigona; species Lepidotrigona ventralis. The sequence goes on from NIPQ01020742.1 coordinate 1,856, forward strand.
TGCCTCGTGTAACGGTCTTTTCATATCTTTATTGGCCACATTCACTCTAAAGTCTGGCTTCTGAAAATTCTCGCACAAGTATCGAACAATATTCAAATAACCCTCGCGGGTAGCAACATGCAATGCGGTGTCACCGGAAGTCAAATGTCGGAAGTAAGTCCAATCCTGAATGTCGTATTTCGATACGAGGGCTTCCAATCTTGATAAGTCTCCATTCTGACAAGCGTGCAGGAAGTTTCGTGATAGGTTAGGATCTGTCATATATAAACTTTTATTAACAAACAAATGAAATGTGCATAAAATAAAAATGACAGAATGTTCAATGAGAACGCTCGGTAAAACCTATTTAAGAAGCAATATATTTAGACACACGTAGAAATACTTGAAATAATCCCGGTCGACAATTGGTAAAGAATCACAAAAATATATAAGCATAGAACAAGTATAGAATAGATACATTATTCAATAGATCTTTTTAGCTCACATTTTGAGAGTCATCTGTAGCAAAAACGAGATATACGAATAGACCAAGTATTTTATGGGATTTCGTGTCCCATACTCTGAAATACCGACATTGCAAAAAATCACTGCAATACAAGTTAGTCAACGTTTCTATCACCAATAGTGCTGTAGTGCAATACTTGCCTAAATCGGTACGACAGGATGTGACACGAAAATGATAAAGTAGTTTTAGGATCCCGAAATCATAGGACAAAAAAATACATTGTACGGTAGACACAGACATGGTATATGCCTTCATATACTTCACCTATAGTGACAGGTCTGTATCTATAGTTTCCTCTGAATGTTAGCATCATTCTCAATATTACCGATTGAAACAAATTATCAAGTGACCAAGTTCATCTGCACAGAGTTCGTCTGTGGACAACGCTATCTATTATCGGTACAAGTAGATTTAAGCGCGGGAGATGGTTTCATTTGCAAATACTTTCAATTTCAACAAATTATATACATTTAAAAGTTTAGATATCATACATTTATGTTATATATTATATAGTAAATAAAAAAATGATTTTCTATAACTTTTTAAGAAATATTTAGATTGATACATGAAGCTACTTATTTGGATGCATTTACGTAATACGTAAACCGAGCATAAAACTATCTTCAGAATAAAATTAATCGTGATTCATAGAAATCTTACTAACATAAGTCATAATTTAATTAGAGGAAACATGTAAGAGATGTTCACTTAAAAATAAAACTTCATTAAAACTGCACAGTAGAACTAACTGATCAAACTGATCATTTTTAATTTTTTTATGAAAATTTTATTCACACTGCTGTATTTTTGAAGAGATTATGAAATATATTTAGAAAGGCAATTTTGTATTTTTCCATAGAATCTCCATAACCGTTATGTCGACGCAAGATAACAATGCAAACAATTAACCACCAATAAAGCGTTTCCGGGCTGGTTGTGCAACCGAGTATATAGGAACGCGATGAGCATCGTGCATCGCGAGAAAATCGCTTCGCACGAACATTCAAGGTTCGATCAAAACCATCCACCTTTCGCTTTGATATAATTGCCAGACTGAAGATGCATTCGTCGTCTCTTGTTATTTGTCATTTGCATTACGCAGCTGTTGATGGCCTTGCGGCAAGCTGTGTATGTACGAATTAACTTAATCGATCACCGTTCATTATATATTAGAATAAAAATATATCAATGTCAGTGTGAACAGAATTCCTGTTTTCCAAGTAAAATTGAATTAAATGCACTTTTCCTAATTTAATACTTTTGAATGTGCAACTACAGAGGTGTAAATGAATACTCGCCGTTTGATTATTACGTTAGCTCGTAAAGCATTCGAATGATGGCAGTACAAGCCGTGCCTTTGTTAGCCATAATATCGGCCAACATGGGTATAATTCACCCCACGGTTTCAACAATCGATTGTCAATTTGCATACGATGAATCTCCTTTCAACCTGCATCGCATTCAATAACGGTGTAAAATTAATTCATGCAATACGTAAAGATTAATGTTACTGTTGTTATACTTCGTCGAAGCTTTATCCAACAATGTCAATCTACTTAATCATCTTTCGAACTCGTCAATCTATTTGCACTGTTTTGTCGCGTTGAATAATCAGAATTTCTATTATCTTTTTATTCATTCCGGAGACACTTTTTTCCAGTATTGTATTCTGCCTGTAGACGATATTGGCCAAAGATGTTTTGCTTACGACAAACGTTCACGGATTGAAAGAAGTCATCAACGAGTAAAGAATCGGCCGTACAGACCTGTAATAACGCCTCATTTTCCCCAGACTGAATAACTATGATTTGATGCGAAATTGAATCTTTAATTGCGCGCATCCCATACAACGATGATCAACTGGCGCCAGTCAGAAAATAAGAATAAAATAAAGTAACGCTCACACTTTCGTATACACGCAAATCTCTTCTCTGATCGGTTTTCTTGCGTCTTCTTTCTCGTATGTATTTGCCGCGGACACGGAAACGCTCACTTCCTATTATTCGAAAATAACAATTTGTGTCGAGGTTGCCGCTTGATTATCGGTTTGCGTGGAATATACTCGACGAGAAGAAGCTCCTCGTATTTTCACACAGAAATTCCCAGCCGATTAATAAAACTAGATTCTTGAGCACGCTTGTTCTTTATCAATTTAACAACATAATTATTATTGCATCTAATATCAAACATCCTTACTACTTGTTTATCTTACTGTGTACCATATGGACGTTAAAATCAAGATTCCAATCACGATGTTATACGATCGCATCGATTAAACTGTCGCGTGCGTAACAAGATGAACTCGCCGTGGTAATTCTCTCTTTAACGAGTTTCCTGTTTCTCGTAAATATCCGTTTACGTTCGTGTGAATCGGTACACGATCGATCGAATTAGTCAGGCCGAATGTTTGATCGATCCACCTCGACATTGACCTTAAACGTTCATCTCAGTCAGTCGTGTCCACACGCGAGAAAGAAAAATCGTCAGTCGACGATCAAGGCGGCACTAGGTTGCGTAACGCGCAAGATTTCTTAGGAATTAAGAAACGATAAGCGTGATCAGCGTACTTGTCCTGGCAATTGCGGCCTTTGCTGATGAAACGCCATTACGAGTAAATCACCTTCGAACAGCGGTGCTCGCGATGCGACAGTAGAAAAATCCCGCCTCTCGTCAGACGATTTTACGTTTAACCTTGTGAGAAGGCCGAACTATGTTAATGATTATTCGTAAAAAGAACACGATGTCGGTGGATTTTTAAGGCTTGTGCATTCAAAAATTCTTCCGTTATCCTATAATTTCACAAAGAATTTCGATGACGAATAATTAGGCTCCTCGAACCGATTCCTTCTTTTCAATAAACTCAATAGATGATCTGTGGCTAAATGTATCATTGATAAATATTTATATCGTTCAGAAGGGAAAATATATAAGTATTAAAGATGCATCTGAAGTGATATCTTTACTGATAGTAAAACTTGCAAAAAAGTGCACCTGATCATTTTGGCTTATAAGGAGGTGATTATGTAATAAGAGGCTGATCAACTAACCGTATCTAGTCGAGAATCGAGACAAGAGAAGCAAACAGACTCGATCTTCTTCCATATTCGTATCAAATTTTTCAACATGCAAGTTTAAGGTTCCATGGAGCGATACGAATACTTACAAGGTCAACGAGTGTGCAAATACCGTGATTATAGTCGCATACAGGTGCACCTGTATTCCCATTGTTGAAGATGAGATTAATGTAAATGGCACGTATTAAGACATGTCACGATGAACTTGAGACGAAGTCTCAAACATCTGCCATGATCCTTTGAATTTTGTAAACGACTAGTAGTATTTTCCTTGAGTAAGAAATTACTAATTAGATAACTGATACTTTCTTTAGTTCATGATCAGCGTTGCTCAATGAAGAATGACAGAATTAATCATCGACCGGCTTATTACTCACTCAATTCCGAAATATCTTGCGCTGAGTGATCCTTTCATTCATAAACCGTGAGTCTAGCAAGATCAAAGAACACGTCATACTGGTTTCCAATTAATCGCTTTCTTAATTTCCTTTTTCTTTCTTTTGCCTTTCTATATGACTACGCGAGTGTCGATACATGTATCCTCGAAAAGGATAGTTGAAAAATAATTTTAATATTTATTAATATTTTAATAAAATTAATATTTATTAATATTTATTAATATTTTAATAAAACTAGCATTCACCATTGATGTACAACTACAATATATCTATTAAATTTATCCTTGATTAGGTCAGTGTTAGCTTCTCATTGGGATCTCGGTTAGTCACCTTCTTTTCCCTGTTTTGAAACAACAAGAAGCCACGATGGCGGCAGATCGTATCGAAAGAATGGAACAATTGTTTCGAGGTCATGGTCGAATTGCACGCTGAGGTGAAATGTATGTCGTATCGATTGCCATCGACACATTGCATCGAACGCGTACACGTTCGCGAACCACCGTGATAAAAGCCGCGTGTCCGATGACACCGATAACTTGGATGGAAATATCGACCAAGAGTAGAGGTAACCGCGTGTAATTATGCGGACTATTGGTTCCGCGGGTTCTGGTACCAGCGCGTATCACTTTGCTACCATTCGAGCTTGTCGTTCCAATACTATAGCGGCGATTTACAAGTGTCGTTTGTTGGCATCTGAATTGTTTGCCGTTTCAGCCATGTATTTAGAAAATACAATGGTTAATTGCCATACGACCCGATTGGAACAGTCCGCAAATTAGTCCACTTAGTTTTGCCGACAGAAAATCGATTTTTAGGCCAACAATCGGTCACGACAGCATAATCGAGCATAATACTCTCAGAGGACGAACTAATTAAGCTAATTAAGCTCTACTTTTCATTAATTTCTTAATTCATTTCCACTAAATTCATCGAGTGCAAGGATACAAACGTACATAATGGTAAATCCTAAGATTTTTGAAAAACAGTATTTATTTATGAAGTTGACCAACACAGACTCTGAACAATAGTTATTACCATTCGCCAAGTCCAACGAAGAGAACTAATCACTGTCCGCTTTAGAAGCTATTAATACAATTACGTAGCTGTACTAAGCGATATTCGTATTCCTTGCTCGCAGAAGGCTTATACATAGATAACCAAAATTAATTACCTATTCAGAGGTATACTTCCGTGACTCTAATTGACGTCAGAAGTAATTCTTTGCTCTTTGATGTCCTTGGACAGTCAATTGATTTTAGACAGTCTTACACAAGAATGTTATTAAAATCTCAGATTGAGAAGCAATCGATTTTTCTCGATCTCACAGGTTGCCATGACTGCCTGTATGATGACCGAAATCGGATCGCTATAGAATAATGATCAGCGATCGAAAAGTAACAGGTGGCGGAGAGTACGGACGAGCTATCATTATATAAACTGTCTGCCTTCCGACAAGTTGTAACATAAACGATGCTGAAGCGTAGCGGAGAACCCTGCTCCGCGATGAATGTTGCAACATTCCAATGTTCAACGACGATCCCTTGGCGAGAGCCGGCGAAAGGGTGCGTCGAAACAATTCCCCGGATACACCTGATCGCGGCAGGGAATCCTGAACATTTCCCTATGAGGCAGGTGAGTCAAGTGGGAGGTGGAAGGTGGAGTTACGGATGACGAGTCTCGGCCCTGGTAGGGGCTCCTGGCGTCGTTGCGTACCCTGGTAACATTGGACCCCCACTTGCTCGTCCCGAAGTCGGAGGCGCATATACGACGGGCTCGACACCGATATACCCGACAACGACAACGACGCCGACCGGCGACCATCATCCGTCCAAGCGTCTGCAGTTGTTGCAGTCGGCTCACGGCGCTCACCGTCGAGCACGCGACCGTATACAGTTGTTCCAGGGGATTCCCTCCGACGTTTCCCTCCGTTGTATATTACTCCGTTTGCTTCCTTTGGTGCTTGGTGATACTCATAACCGGCCGTTTTCCACGTTGCGATTCGTACCAAGGATAATACCCGCGATCGTTGCTCGCGAGACAGTGAGTCACATAGGTGCCACAAAGCAGACCGAATAAGAACGATCGGAATTCTTTTCAACTTTTTTCTCTTTCGCAAACACGCACAATCACATTGTGGCACGATCGGAATTGAGAAGGCCTGGAACGAACCGACCGACCGGTCGCCACGCAAGTTTCATCCGTTTCATGCGTTCACGTCTATGTCTCTTCGACGAGTGTTTCGACCACAGTGAGGATACTCTGCCGAAAGAAGGGAGATCCTCCCGTCAAGTGACAGTGAGTAAATCCCATGTGAATTTGGTGTATGAGTCGAGGATTCCTGGTGCACTGCGGGAGAACCTCGCGAGAGAGCAAGGGAGAAACGTGGTGGCGGAAGAAGATCTCCTCGACGGAATCGATCGGAGAATGTGCATGTGAAATTCGAACAATTCGGAGGGGAAGCGGCACATTCGCGAAACGAACGCGCTCTTCTATCTGACTTTCGAAATATTCGTCGAGTTTTTGCCTTTCTATTTGCGTAGGATGAGCTGCCGCGAACAGGAACGCGCGTACACGCGGGAAATCGTGCTACGTACGTTCCGTTTCGCAGACTATTTCCCCTATCGTAGTTTCCATTATTTCGTTCCAGACAGAGTTTCAATATTTTCGTAGACTCGGTGAATCACCCGACCGATTCCGTTACTCGCGTTCGCGGAAAGTTCAAGGAAATACGGGAACGCTTGCTTGCTAGCTCGCTCGATCGCTAAGCTCACCCGGTCGCTTTCTTAAATCGTTATTTTTAGCAGCGGCCGATTATTTCGCGATCCCGTGCACTCCATTATATGGTAATTGCCGCGACACATATTCGACGACGCGGTGTTACTTCATGCTCGAGTAACTGTGACATGTTGGAAGCGTAATTGATCGAGCCACAAAGCCTGTTCGCGATCTCTCTCGAATCGTTTCACGATTTTTCTCCGGCAACAGTACATGTCATTAATCTATATTAATATTCAACGTCGTTTGCGACGACCGTGGATCGTCGTTACTCGATTTCCTAAGAAGAAGAAGTTGGCAAATTCTTTTCGATCGAGTTTCCTTTCGCTTGATTTCGCGATACAATTGTCATACAAATCGTTTGAACCGCTCTGTTCTTTCACCTCGTGCTCGATATAGATCATTGATCGTAGACGTTCATTGATCGACGCTCAGACACTGTTTTTTATTCGTGTCTCGTTTAAAATATGAGTCAACGTTGCTCGATATTTGAAACGATCGCCGCGATTCCAGTCTTTCTAATCTTTGGGATACGCTCGATTTTTGTACAATTGCGGAACTGTTCTTTCCTTTCATAAATCATTGTAAAGTTTAACACGAATCGATTAATATTTACCCGTGCAAATCCAATAATCGTCCTTCCTGCTATTATTTCTAATAATAATAATCGACGTCTCACGAGCATTATTTATAGAAATGGCTCTTCCAACTGTAACCACAAGATAATTCCTCGATGCCCGAGAAGGTGCAAGGAAATATTCCACGAAACGATTTTAAACGAATTATCACTAATTTCCTATGCTATTTTACTGGAAAATGTTAAAAGAACCAGAAAACATGACTCACTGACGAGATGTAGAAAGCTCCGATAAACGTGTTGCACGATCAAACTGTTCGACTAGACGATTTACGATCCCCGTAAAAGATTATCGTATCGACGTCACGTTCGTTTCCATTCACGAATCGATAGGAACAATAAATCACGGTTATCTTGGGGCCAGCTGGAGGTTGCTGCGTACGAATCAACGTCACGTTGCAATAACGGAACTACGTCATAAATTAGCAAGCCAGCCTCGGTAGTCAAGTAGCCAGGGCAAAAATCCTAGCCACCTCGCGTCACACCGGTTTCTCCCGTGTTCTCGGCACCGTTCCCTTCCACGCGATCCACAGAAGTCAAGTACATTTCACGCGCAGGCACGACCGTCCTTCCGGTTATCAACGACCCTTATCGATTTTTCTTATGGCACATAGAATCCTGCGATCTTCGTTCTCTTTCGTTCCATTTCATAAATGTAATGGAAAACCCTTTGTTCCTCGATCTCTTCCAACGCTAATGGAATCCATGTTCTTCGATTTAGACAAAGAAGCCAGGATTGACAAGGGAATAAAGAGAAGATTGCCAGCGGGGAAGATCGTTCGATCGTGAATATCTCAACATTCAGAGTTGAGAAGAAGGGAGAAAAAAATTATATTACAGAGGATTTGAGATCGTTCTGTTCAGCCAGAAGGAACTGTTGGAAGAACGACTTATCGAGGGAAAGATATAAAAGTGTAGGGGCGCAGAAGTCGAAGGCGTCGGAAGAGCGAACGTTTACACACTTGTAAAACGGTGACACGGAGGGGGGTTTTACATGCGTCATCGTCGTGCAGGTACAAATCGCACGCGACCATACACTTCGACGACAGTACACGTGTGTAACGAGGCGCTCGATTGCTCCTGCGAAACACCGGGCTACGATCATCCTTCGAGGATTCACGGTGATAAATGCGGTGCCGGAGATGACGTCCTCCGCGTTCTCCAAAATGACGATCCGGCTGGTCTTGCTGTGCTTGATCGTCACGTGCAGTGGTGAGTACTGAGAAAAGTATTTCTTTTCTATATTTTCTTCATTGTTAACAAATCGAGATTATCATAACTAAATTGTGCCGTTTCAGTTCCATTTGTAAAATGGGACAGAAATAAGTTAATTCGATAACATCAATTAAAAGTGTAGAATTCAATTCAATAATTGTAATTTAATCATTCTACAGAGGTGGAACAAAGACAAATACTCTTTGCTGAAATTTCTAGTAAGAATCTAAAGCTTATCAAATTTACATACTCATTACGTGTAAACAATACAATTTATTTTGTCGTAATGGTAGTTTTTCTTTAAACTGCGTGACGCAAATTGGTTGGTATAAGATTAAATAGTTTCGCGTGTATTCATCGTTGAATGACTTTCCGGCGGATCTAAATTTACGCGTCAATTTTGCTGTCGAGAAAAGTCGACGAATTATCGAGAAACATTAGCGTTACGATGAATCAATGATCCACGGATAATTTTCGAATGGCTGCCAATAAATTTTTATTTGCCAATACGGCAACAAGAATTAAAAATTTTTAAGAACAGCGTAACAATGTCGACTATGTTGACATGAACGAATTAATATGCTACAAGTCATCATTTTTTACGACTTCGAAGGCCTTAACCTCGACAAGGGCCTCGTAGCCTTTTAGTGCTATCACAAAGATTGCATTCGAAATGACTAGTACGAGGGCATTGGTTCCTGCCATTAGTGACACGTGACTTTCTGTTTTTATTATTGATCCAACCGAACATCATTCATTCATTTAATCCGCCTTCAATTAGAAATTGTATCTACTACATGTGAATCGTTAGAAATCTTCCAATGACATTGTTAACGTTCGAACGTGATCTCATTTGGAGATTTTTCAATTCAAATGATTTCAAAGCCGCACTAAATGATCTATGATATTTATGAAGATCGTCTCACATAAAATATTCTTTATATTCCAAATAAAATACTCTTTGACACGCAATCTAAATTAATTCTCTTAACCGAGCAAAACATACAAAGTTACACACCATGTCCCTGAAAGCGTGTGGAAACCGTTTCTTAAGCAGCATCTTGGCAATGAAACTTCTCAAGGTGATTCTCCGTTGCCGTGTTTCGGAATTTCTGCTTCTCTTTCCACGTTCGAAGCACTCGCGATTCCATTTCATTGAAAACACGACACGTGTACTAGCTCGAAAGGCACGTGAAAATCTGTGTTAGTAGATTCGATTCACTTTCATCGAACGTTCCATTGAAATAACAAGCGTCGAACGATTTTTTTTTTTTTGCCTGTCATGAAACTAGCATGAAATCACTCGCGTGTGATCTCGAACGTACTTATTCGCGTAATTAGAACAAGACGCTTAGAATTCTCCACTCTTGCAACAATTGAGTAGTGTTAGAAATGTAATTGTAACTAACGAATGTCCAAGACGAAACGATCTTCAAGTTGGATCAAACGAGTTGCTGAAGTTACGTAGGATATCTTGGATAGATTTAATTATTCTACACAGTATAATATAATATACGTCATAGTTGACCCTGTTCTCTGCTAGTATGTGAACTTGAATCAATTTGAGAAACAGTTTGGAATCATTGTTGGTTGTTCCAAACCCATGTTAATTATTTACTAAAAAGGAAAAAAATCAGCATACAAAGTGCAGTTAGTTCATTTTTATGCGGATACATAAATTCTGCAAAAGATTATTCACTAGAACGTTTATTTCCGGCAGAGTTATATGGAAGATAAGAAAGAAGTAAGTTGGGCTGAAATTTCGAATAACACGGTTAGCTAGTTACCGTAAAGAAATTCTGCATCTCGACTACAGGTCGTTACTGGGATACGAATCGAAGCGATCGAGCGTGAAGAAGTCGAAACGATCTTGGACCATGTACCGTGAATCACCCGGAGAAAGAGGAATCCGTTCGTTTACTCGTCAGAATTACTCTTCGCCGTATAATTGACAAGTCACGTAAGAAACTCGATTTGTAATAATAATCGATGCAGCGATGAAAAGGGAGCGAAAGGAGAGAAAGGAAATATCAAATATCGAAGAAAATATCAAAACACAAAGGAAGAAAGAAAAAAAAAAAGAAAGAGATGCAGCTAAACTATTTCACCGACGAATAATAATGCGGGGAAACTTTTGCGAAAACAATCATCAATTGCTGTGATAGTAATATCGAACGTGAAATATCGATAAAATCTGATGTTCCCGAATTTCGGTGATGGATCTTTTCTCGATCGTTTTTCTCTGGACGCGTTCTCGTAAAGCATGCGCAGCATGGCCAGGGAGCGGCGTGCTCACACGAGCCGAAAGAACTGGTTCTTCTGCGGAGGGTGGTTAAACTCGATGCAATGCGTGCATTTAGTGAAACATCGCTCTGGAATGCAAACACGTGGGGAAGGGTAGGAACCTGCATGGGAACTATCGTACGATCCTGCGTTGAAATCCACGCCGCTGAATTTTATGTATCCACGGACACATTCATTCCGCTCTCATCGAACTCTCGCCTCTTTCCTCGAATTTTACGTAACGCTCGACTATTTCAAATTGTTCGATGTTCTCCATTTTCTGTAACTTCATAATATCCTTTACGTGATTACGATTTCTTGAGTACTGAATAACAATAATACTGTGATTAACAACAAATAAATCGCATCATGATGTTGATATAAATTTCGCAATCATCGTTCTCGCCAATTTAGAATCCATCGATCGAACACGTGCTGATTTTGTGGTAATATATTTCTCGAGAGTCTTCGTCTCAAGATACACGGAAATTATGAGTTTACTTAGTCTGGCTATAATAGAAATAATTTTCTTCTTCAACGAGAATTTATCGAGTGTTCCCTTGATCAATCTCGATTTTGAATTCTTGGATCTTCGTTTACGAATCATATGCAAAGAAAAAAAGATGGAGATTTAATATACGAATCAACGAATCTTCCCAAGATTACCAGAAATAAGCTTTAAATATAAGCTTAATACAATGCATAAACGATACATGCCTGAAAACAGGCATACATAAAGTGGATTAAAGTAATTCGATCTTCGCGAGTCTTGAATTTAACCGGTCTGCCTCGACGTCGATTAAACCGCGGTTAATCGAGATCTCATTATATTAACACAACTCTAAAACACAAGGAAGCTCGGGAAAATTCTTCAAACGAACAGAAATTTTTTTTTTGGTTTTACTGTAAAATCATCCTTCTTTGAAATATGCTTCCGTAGAATTTTTGTCCTGCCGCCTATCGGAAAGCTTTCTCCACCGATCTTTTAGTTGAAGTCGATTTGGAGACGAGGTCGAAACCTTTCCGGGAAACTTGACCGTGGCAATCGTTTCCTCGAACGGTATTTCTTCAGAGACATCGAGAATGAAATGATATCAGTGTTGCTCGTTAACCAGCTGCAGTAACATAAAAATAACATGAAAAGTATATAGAAGTTGGAGTCTTTCATTCTTTCCAATCGTGATGACGTATAATTATATTTCATCTCGTGCGTTGAATCGTATGTGTAGATAAGACACGTTGCGAACAGCAAGAGTGTCAGCTCCACTGACTTTCAGTCTTACGTCAATTATATTTCTGTAATCGCAGATACGTTTGTATCTTTCAATTTTAGTAATTTATAAAAAAGGAAGATTCCTTGGAGGGAAATTAGGATCGCGAGTGGCTTCGTTTTGTTAGTGAGAAAAATTTAACAGCATTAATGTTTAAGCTTTGATTTCCTTTCGCGTGGAAACATTCGATGTTCGTTTCCGCAGAGAATAATTGCAGACAAATTTCACAATCGAGAAACACATAAGTAGGTTACTTCAAAAGTATGCCCGTCAAAAGTTGATAAATCGTTTGAAAGTTCACCGGGAATATTTTAGATTATCCCGGGACGATTATCTACACGCGTTCTTCCTCGAAGAATAGTTTCTTGAAACCCTGGTGCAAAGTAGGTACACATTGGCGAAAAATACTAATCAAACATTTCAACAAGTCAAACTTTTGCATTCTCTTAAAATACATATTCTTCAAGAACGTTGCTTAAATAATTTCCCCGATAATCCATAAGTATCACTTGTATCTCTTGAAATTCAATTTCTCGGAGTCATTGTTCGATCGCTGCTCTTTCGGAAACTATCTTCGTTTTTCCGAAACGAAGCTCAAGCCTCATGTTCAAGGAATTTCAAGTAATTTTTGACGCGAAGATCTTGCAAAAAGACAACGCCCGACAGGCGTATTTTAAATTTCGCAACGTCTTTCTCAACGTAAGAAATGAAATCGGCTGCTGTCTCTAATTGCCCTCTCGGAGACATCGATGGCAGGTTAGCGACCGCGTAGTTGCGCGTTCATCGGCTTGTTCTTAATTACAGAACGATCGAATCCTCGTTTTTCTGCGTTCCTCTCTTCTCTTGCGGCCATTCCTCGTCACAAGAAACGACTGACCTTGTCTTATGGTCGATAATCTTGGGATGGGATTCCATTGTTGTGGAATTAGTCACGGCGAGACCTGCGAAGATACATCCGGGACGTGTAGCTCAGCCAGCTCGAATTCTTGAAATACCGATATTTTAATCGGATTAATGGGATTCCATTTCATGGTAGAATATCATTCGTAGTTCACTTGACCGTTAAATCACTTGTCGACCCACAAAAAGATCATGTCATAAACCGGTTAAATCGGTGAATAATAATTACCTTCGCTATTGGCCTATATCGCTATAATGATATTTGACATCAACGTGGCGAGGAGATGTGTGTGAAATTAAGTCGGAAAACTGGATGGAATTGCGGCGAACAACGATCGAAAATTACGTGGCGGAGTATCAAGGACGCGATGAAGAAAGTAAGAAAGTACGAAGAAAGTAAACGGTAGCCTTGCACTAGCTGAATGAGTACGAAATGGCTTAGATGCTGTACTATCGCGTCCGATCTTGCTTTTCCTTTTCTTTTTTATATTCTCTCGTTTCGAAATTCTTTGTTCACTCATCATACCCTTGATGAATATTTTTCATCGAATAACATTACAATAAATGAATTTCATTGTTCTTTCCAATGACAAACTTAAAGAGGTAACCGGCGAAATTGTTGAGAACGAACTGCGTTGGATTTATTAATATTAAATCAGATGATAACACCTGCTCACGTGTCATACCACCTTATGCAATAATTCTCACGATCCACGAAAGTAAATGACAAGGGATGGAAACTAGCCACGTCACAGTTTTCAATAACTAGTCTAGTCTTAAATAAATTGAAAGAAAACGAGGAAGCGACGGCTTAATAACTACATTGTACGAAAGTCACTGTTTTTCAATAAAAAAAAAACCTCTTTTATTCTATGTATTATTATCCACATGTATTTCCAATTATCAATTGTAGAAAAATAATGATCGTTGAAAAGCACATACTGAGCATACTTTTAACTCAGAAAAGTGAGTTAATCAGATCATTGGATCTAGCAGTACGATTTCACGATTATTCTAAGTATCTACTACAAATTCAAAAGTTTATACGTAGTGGATAAAGTTATGTTGTCACCTACTAACACATGAAAGCAACACGCGTACATTCGTCGTAAAACGCGGAATCGATGAGTATATCAATGTAAAGTGGGAAACGACCTTCCAGTGTCAGCGACCATTCTTTGCTGGTCTTGAGGACGAGTTTCGCCGCACGGCGAACGTAACGACACATCACCAAGGACCAAGTTCGGCACGAACGCGTGTTACATACCATGGTCACGTAGAAAGTGTGGAACGGTGCACACGATAGCTCTTTCATTCAGAGAAATTTGACCGTGATCGTTCGCCGGACAAAAACCGGCCGACTTTCGATACAATTATACGATACGAGCTATTTCGAGATAGTTCTATCAAGTCTTTACAGTCTGCAACTGTTTAATGAGAACTTGCTCATTAACTAGAAAATTCTGATATCGTAATGATTAAACAGATAAGATTGAAAAAGTGAAATCCCGAGTGAAAATGGGGAAAAGGAATTATCGAAACTCAATTTGATTGTCAATGAAATTATAGAACTTGTTACAGAATAGTTGATTCTGTAGTTTGGTATTCTAAACACAGTGTACCGAATCGAGTTTTACAACGCTAATTCTCCGGTGGTTCCCTCTTTTAACAATTTTATTATCGATCCGTCCCTGGTTCTATTTGCACATGGCGACAGACGCGCAACGCAAGGCGATTGTCTACGTGACTGTCGTAGCTTCCTGCCCGATGTGTCCCACATATATGTTCAACCGAGTTCCTTCGGATCATGCTGCGATTCTTCATCGAAACGCGGATACTGATTTTTTTTTTTTTTTTTTCCNACGAAAACTGGACCAGAATCAAATGAACATGCACAATAAAAACGGCCGCACAAAACTTTTAAAAAGTACTCCAAAGGACAATTAAATTCTAACAAAATTATTCTGCGAATTCCTCAATTCGATGCTGTCAGAAACAAATTTTTTACATGAGAAGTTAACCAGTTAACAATTTGACGGAACGTAATCGCATTGTTAGTACACGTCATTTAAGATATTTCTGGAATTCTCAAACACGTTTGACAACCTATGAGGCAATTTTAATACGTGACTTTCCTTTTCTACGATCTTGCTAAACGTCGCTAAGTTACTGTACACAGTTCGAAATTTCATTGAATTTAATCTCGAATTCCATCGTGGCGATCTATCGACAGGTGTACCCGTGCCAGAAGAATCTGATGACGCTGCAACGATCAATGCTACCACGGTCAGCCCGATTTCTATGGATCCCGAAATTCAAAGTCACTCGATGGATGATATCTTGCCAGGAACAAAAGCGCCACAGAGCCCAGTAATATTCGTGGACGTTCCGGAGCACACGGAAACGGAACTTGGCTCGTCCGTACTTCTAGCGTGCAGAACTGCTAATCCTGTGGCCGAGTGTCAATGGTCCTGGCAACCTTTACCGCCGGTCCACCTGCCACTTCCGGATATCAGTGAAACTCCAGCCACTAGTTAGTTATCATTATTATCTCTTTCTTTGAAGATAACTACATGTATTGTAGAATAAATTGATTCTTCATCGGGTTTCTAGATACCAGATTTCGATTTTATGATAAAAATACTAAAACCGAAAGTAAGACTTTTTCTTTATTTGTTTCGATTATGACGTAGACTTGACAGCGAGACAAACTTTCGATACCAGCTACTCCATTGTTTTCCACGGTATTCACTTGCCGTGTATTTATCGTAGTTATTCTCTCGTAATTTATAGCCACCACAGTCTCGGTGATTCAGACGACAGCCACGCCGACTACCAATCCACTGCCGGTACGACAATTTCCTGCCTTCGGGAACAATAGCAACGACTGTTCCGTAAGATTCTCGAGTACGAAGCACGAACAGACCGGATACTGGAGCTGTGCCGCGAGAACTTCCACGAATGATCCTTTCACCAGCACGGGACCTGCTAAGCTGAGCATCGTTAATGAGCATCAGAGTATGGAATGTTGATTGTCTCTTCTGTCCTTCTAATTCAACATCCGTGCAATTGCTTTAAATTAATTTCCTGAAACTCAAAACTTGTCCGTTAGCTAACAATTAAGTAAGGAAAGAGACAGCACGATGAATTATGATATTTGTAAATGTCCAGATCCCCTGGTCGTATTTGCGAAGCTCGATAACATGGTCGAGGTACCAGCAGGATCTTCGGCGCAAATAATGTGCCAAATGAAATCATCTGTTCGTGAATGCCAATGGTCCTGGAGGCAGTTGAATCAATCACAACCGTGGAATCTCGAGGTGAAGCGATTCCCAGCTTTCGGTAACGACAGCACCGACTGCAGTATCAAATTCAAGAACGTGCTGTCGGAGCAAGAAGGATACTGGACCTGTGGCGCCAGGATCGATCCGAATTCGTCGTTTACGCAATCGAATCCCACTCGATTTCTCATTTCAGAAGGTGAGAGTTTTCGAATTTTTTTTATTAGCTTAGCGATTTTGACTTCTGTCTATACTTTCCCTGGCAACGTGTACAATCCGTGAAAAAAAATTAGAGAAGATATTGATTTTGTTTCGCAGTTGAATTCGTACAATTATCCAGAGGAATTCAAGTAGCGTCTGGTGAATCGGTGCTACTCAGATGTCTGGTTAACAAGCCAGTAGTACAATGCGAGTGGTCCTGGAGGGCATCTAACTCGAGTCAAGAACCTCTGTTAGTCAAGAAGTTCAATCCGAACAAAGA
Source organism: Lepidotrigona ventralis hoosana (assembly GCA_002806875.1). Taxonomy (NCBI): domain Eukaryota; kingdom Metazoa; phylum Arthropoda; class Insecta; order Hymenoptera; family Apidae; genus Lepidotrigona; species Lepidotrigona ventralis. The sequence continues at coordinate 18,676 of NIPQ01020742.1, forward strand.
TGCTGATCATGATTGTTCCGTGAGGTTCAAGAATGTCCTGTACGAGGAGGAAGGGCTGTGGACGTGCGGTGTTCGACTGTCACCAGATGGAATTCTTCACGAAGCGCCACCTGCGACTGTTAGCCTCTTGCCCACAGGTACGAATACCTAATTTCTTAAAGAGTCATCCGATCAAAATCAACAAACGATGCACGATTTCTTTTGTGCATTTTCTCACCAAAACGTAGGTGTCTAGTCAATTAATTTGTCTCGATCGGCGTTTCAGCCAAAGTCAGCTTCGTTGAAATGCCGGCAGACACTTCCGTGCCAATTGGTACGGAGACCACGTTGAAATGCGTAACGAGCAGCCGCGTGGAAAAGTGTACGTGGACCTGGAAACCACTTCACGGAAACGAACCAGAAATCGTCGTTCAGGAATACACGAGCAACGGTGATCTTGGTAGAGATTGCTCGCTGAAGTTGCCGCCAGTGTATGCCGAAAAACAGGGTCAGTGGGCTTGTCAGGTGTCGATCAGTTCTCTCAATACGATGCTGACCTCGCCATTCGTGAAGCTCACCGTGTTCGAACAAGGTATTCGATTCGTTTTCGTCGAATCTTCTTACATTTTTCCTCCTCGTCGATACTTCTTACTCCAGATATATCGTTACGTTCAATTTCTAGACGAAGTGAAGTTCTCAGAGCTTTCCCAAGACATCCAAATATCAGCCGGGGGAAGCGTTTTCCTTCACTGTGTGACCTCGTCGGCCGTGGAACAGTGTCGATGGTCCTTGACGCCGGTGAATTCAAACACCACGGTGGTGGTGAAACAATTTCCGGCTGCCGGAAGCGAGGCCAGGGACTGCAGCGTCAGGTTATCGCACGCACTCGCGGAACAGGAAGGACTATGGACTTGTGGCGTCAAGTTGCGCGGCAGACAGAACTATACGGACGCGCCTCCGGCCAAGTTGAGTCTCCTGGAACCAGGTATCATAGAATCTTGAGACGGATTCGCGACATTCCTTTCCTTTCATGGCTAAGAGTGTATAGAAAGCAATCGATCGTAGATCCACAGATCTCTGATCGATTTTTTTCGCCTCGCGAACACTTCGAGTCGTGGTCGTCGATCGGCCATAGATCTTAAAGAATATGCAACATCAGCATATGTATCCTTATGTATATATTAACAAATCACGGATGAGTCCATCGACTTGAACCTTCTACGGTTGTAGAAGTTAATTAAATTGCCGGGAAATGGTGTCGAAAGAAATTTATCACCCCGACGAATGTGTAACTCGAGACTGAAAACGAATGATAAAGATTGCATATATCGTCGAGGAAGGTCGGTTCTTTGTTATTTATACAGAGAACGATGGCGTTTTTTTCTACCGAGAGAATCGATCGTTGCCGATTCATCTCTTACGAAACCATGATATTAACAACTGCTGTGGCAAGTATGCTGATGAATATCTTTGAATATTATTCATCTCGTTTTGCTTGTAATTAGTTGCAAGCAAAACTTCTACAAATATAACTTGATATTCTTCTTACGTGTTTTTGTTTCTTTCTTTTCATGTAGATAAATGAAAAGAGTGCATATATATATATATATATATATATATATATATATAAATTATATATATATTATATATATATTATATATATAATAATATATATAATAATATATATAATTAAAATAGTGCATATATATATATATATATATATATATATATATATACATTATATATATATTATATATATATTATATATATAATAATATATATAATAATATATATACATTATATATATATATATATACATTAGAAAAAAAACTTCAATATTATTTCCCCGGCTTCATTCGTATCCGGATATTTTAATGTTAAGTGACTCATCCTCTGGAATATATACATGATGTATCGTGTAACAAACAGTAGTATTTGTGATCGATATGAAAAATCGTTTGGAAGACCGTCACTGAGGAAACACTAACATAACTAAAAATATGAACTAGCTTTTAAAGCATTGAGAGAAATCGATCGCGCTGTTGGACTACATATCACAAAGTCTTAGAATATAATTGAAGACCGCGCAGAAGACCGTCACTGAGGAAACACTAACATAACTAAAAATATGAACTAGCTTTTAAAGCATTGAGAGAAATCGATCGCGCTGTTGGACTACATATCACAAAGTCTTAGAATATAATTGAAGACCGCGCAGATATGATTAAAGGAATTATTCGCAACAAAAGTAATGATCGATCGTCAATTGTAGTACTATTGTAGACGAGGAATTGATCGCGTCTAAGTTCTTCGAAGACTGTTGTGGGTGAAGGCATCGCATTGGTGATGGAATC
>NIPQ01020816.1:0-20200 GCA_002806875.1 Lepidotrigona ventralis hoosana
CCCCCCCACGGTGGCCCCCCCCCCCTCTTCTCCCCTCCTCCGGTCTAATTAATTTGATAATCTTCCTCTGTATTTACGAAAACGAGTGGTTGCTAATTGTACGTGTTTCTCGTTATCCTGCAATTAACGAGAACGATGGATTAGTTTGCAGTTGTTCGTGTATTTTCGTCTTCGGTTGACGAAACTTCGTCTCAGATATGAATTTACATAGTTTTCTCCCTTTAAGATCATATGTGCCAATCGATTCGTGCAATTCGTGATTTGTGTCGTAGGAAGTCATGAAAAAATCGCCAGAATTCGAGGAGTCATTTGTTCCTGGATCGTACGGTAAATATAAGAAATTCGTCCATTCCAGTTTTATTTGCTACAAAATTAGCAATGTTGTAACTGTGGATTTTCACGCATTTGTAAGACACTCGAGGAGATGTAAAAGTTCACAGAATATGCAAAAGAATATAAAGTATCCAAAGTGCAATACTCCGTGTGATAGTCTTTCCTTTACATTTTATTTACAAATATATTACCGAATAAAAATCTTCAGTTCGTCTCAGATATGAATTTACGTAGCTTTCTCCTTTCAGATGTGTGCAATCGATTCGTGCAATTCGTGATTTCTGTTGTAATCTTTATTTACAAAAAATATGAATTTACCGGATAAAAATCTTCGGTCTGGTTATACAATATCAGGGTACGAAAAAATGCAAATTTTTATACACTCGCAGCAAAAGCTGTCGAGTAATACACAAAGTATCGACAATCATCAAGATACTCCGTACATTTCTTACTGAAAATCGGCTCATCGTCCTATCCCAAACTTCCGCGCTTGAAATCCGAATCGCAGCGGCGCGCGGTGAAAAATAAGCTTCGCGAATCAACTATCAAACCTGCCAGTCCATCCATCGACGTCTCGGGGGGAGAGAGAGAGAGAGAGAGAGAGCGTCGGCTGAACAAGCGAGTTCCAGGCGTGGAGGCCGAGGCGATCGAACGATTGGTCGATCGAGCATCGTTAATTCCTCAATTATCCGAGACCCGGGCCAAATCGAATCGCCATTTATTAATTAACGCCGCGATAGGCGCATCCAGCGCCGCCTGGCCATCACCTACGCTACCAACGACACGTATTTCCCCGACGAAATTCGGCTGACGTGCCGTGCGCAACGCGCATTGGGAATCGGCCGGTCACTCGATTCCGACCGCCACCAGCCGAACGCGAACGGGGTGGATTGCCCTTCCTCCCACGGTGTATACGTAATACCAGTGGTACGTGTAACAGGACTGAAGCCTGGCCATCGTCATGGGACTGGATCCGCGTTCCACGGGGTCGCAGTGTCGCACCACGATGCCTATTATGCCAGCCAGCCAGGGACCGAACCGAGGGAACCACCGGCGTAAACGAGTTACATCGTTACCGAACAGGGCTAATTGTAATATTTACTGGAGCTGGGCTTGCGGGGGATACAGGGGGGAGGGAGACACCTCGCGCGTGGGTGTAATCCGATTGGCCAGCGGAGACTACCGAAACATTTCATAATTAGGAGCTGCCGGGAGAAAAGTTCTGCGACGGATTTCCGGGAGGCAGGAGCGATTTGTGCAAGTTGCAAATGGACTGTTTGTGTTCCTTTTTTTTTTCTTGCGCCTAGTTAGATTTCCTACAGAGAGGGAGGGGTATTTTGAGTATTTCTGCTCTTTCGATTAGAGTTGGAGTCTGTTCCTCGTCTCGAGGTAGTAGCTTTCGTTGCAATTTCAAGTCTGCGGGGGAATGCAGTTCACTAGTGCAATTCGTCTAGTGGTTACACCACTTTGATTACACAATTTTTGATCAGTTGTAGATATACTGCAAACAACAGTTTGCAACCTAAACTGCTTTTTCGAACAACGAGTCTGAATGCAGCTGTTTTGCTATTTGCGATTAGCGGAATCATTGATCACGAGGCTTTCGATCGGAATAAATCTAGAACAGCGCTGATCAAACATTAAAATCGTTCTGTAACACGAGCGCGCAATCAGAGTGATTTAATACATTTCCCCACTGACACGATATTCGACTATTTACCTATCGTGGCCGATAATTGAATGAGGCCGAAACGCAGCTCAATTAAAATCCAAATATCATACAATAAACATTAATTTACATCAAAGAAATGCCATTATATCGTGATACATCATAACGTGGTGTCCGATCGGAAGCCAGAGGTTAGGCGAAGCTGGGAGATTAATTCGAAACTGGTTACGTTTCAATCGACCACGTACGCGATAGCAACCAATTTGCCAAAGCAGCCTGGCCAAAGAACAGAGAAAAGAATAGTCGTGCAAATGTTCCCGGGGCTAATTATAATTATTTATCGTGTGTACGTTTAACCGTCGAGCATCTTCCTAATTATACACGTAGGGACATCAGAGCTTGGCTAATATGCTGGTATATGCTGGCCCGGTAAAATAGTAGATCGGTGTACCGAGCGACCCGTGTACACTCACTTTCACAAGTATTTAGACGTCCGCCAGTTTCGCGTAACGAGAGATAATTAATTCGAATTGCCGAATACGAAACAATTAATTAATCGAGAGGCTGCGAGAGGCTCGCCTGGAAAAATTTGTACGTTGTGTGATAGTACGTTGAATTTAAAGTCCCTTTTGATTTCTGGAATTCAGAATTTGGGAAACTTGCAGGGAAGATCTAGGGAATTTGCAGCTTAGTAGATTTCGAGTTTTAGGGAAGTTCGGGGAATTTTAAAACTTGAAACCTTGAAGTGTCAGAATTTGGAGAGCGTGGAGAGTTTCGACCGATGGAGGGTTTCTGGAATGTATGGCTTTCGAAATTTAGGAAGCTCGGAATTTCAGACACATGTAATTTTGGAAGTTGGCGATTCCTAGAATTTGGGAAATTCCTAATTAGGGAACTAGAGAACTAGGAAAATAGGAAATTCGGAATCTCTAAAATTTAGAAAATTTGCGACTTCAAAATTTAGAAATTTCTAGAATTTAGGAAATTAGGAAATTCCTACCTAATTTAAAATATTTGAGAATTTTTTGATTAGCAAATTAAAAGATTAAGAGCTCCTAGTGTTTAAAAAGTTCAGGAAACTCAGAATTTCGTAGAAGGAAAGAATTCTACGAACTTTCAATAAAAAAAAATTCCCTAGCTACCGGTTCCCGCGAAATACAAACGCGCGAAACTGCAGGTGGCCAGGAGATGGCCCGTTTGAAGAATTTGCCTAAAGGTGTCGCCGATCGAATGCAAGTGCGCGCCGATATTTCTGAGCAGGAGTGTACTATCGCACGCGAGATACGTGCAGCAATGTATACGCCTAGACGCGGGCGTGCGCGAGAATGCGCGTGTACCTGCAGTCGGCGGTGAATCGTTTAATATTTCAGGTCCGCTGCCAGCACCACCAGCCGGTTTTGGCGACACACAACCTATCGCGTGCGCGTTGTCGATTCCCATGAGTTTATCGAAACACCGACAGACGTAGCCTCGGAAAGCAGCCGGTTTCTCTCTTCCCTTGCGATATCCACGAATAATGCATCCTCCAACACCGCACACACACCGTCGCCAACGTTTACGCGAGCTTCCTTCCACGAATTGCCCCCGTGAAAAATGTAGGAGGGAATCGTCGTTGCTCCACGTTGCGATGACCCACGACGTGAAATCATGACGATCCCGGGATTTTCATGCGCGATAAAAATTCGTATACGGCACTTTGCAACTCGCTCGAGTTTGCTTCTCGTTCGTTTCATTCGAGCCTCTAGCTTTCAGACTGATAGAAATCTGTGGCCGGGGTCACGCAATTAGCGTAAGAATCTTCAAAGGAGAGAAAAATTAGAAAAATTAGAATCTTTCCAGGAAATTAATAAGTAGAATTTTTTATACGAAGAATTGCAGAAGACAGACGAAGGGGAGGATTCGCGGCTGTTCCAAAATTTCCTGATTTGAAAATATGTGCGTGCGATGTATCACCACGGCTACATCAGAACGAGAGAGTTAGAACATTCGTTATCGTCACGGAAGTCGGCGATACGGTGGCACCATTTTTCAACCCTGCATTTACTATATGTAGCGCTCCATTTTTTATCAGATGTTGCACTTTATACTTTAGTTTCACGGTAATTAAATGTCACACTGCAGCGTTATATCCTTACGATTAATCTTCGAAAATTCTTCGAAAAATTCAGTGGCCCACATCTTTCGATATCTTTTCATAATTTTATGTAGCACAGTAATATAGTATCAAATTCTCCGTAAAGCAAAGTGAAAAGTACAGGGTGAAGCTGCTTGAAATCCTTTACGTAATGTTGAATATGTTTTTATACTGTTGCAATATTTCTATGTTCACGAAAAGATTTATTGAAGCAACCCTTCATATGAGAGGAAGAGAATTCCGAAAAAACTCTCAATGCAAATGAACATAATCGGAACACGTGTTTCTCACGAATACAGGCACGATTCGTTCTCGGTGTGCAGAGAGTCGCGTTAGCAAGTTTGACGTGCATGAACAGGGGAAAATAGATTGTTATATTCGCGTTAAATCGTAGCGTTCACGTTAATTGCACAGCGAGCATGCGGCACTATCAGCGACGCGCAATATTTTAACCTCATCTTTTGCGGTATCTACACACACGTACATATACATATGTGTGTGTGTATGTACACGCGATGCACTTAACAACATGCTAATGCAACGTGTTAGTGGCGTTTTAGATTGTACACAGCCAGAGCATAAATTCTCCAACGCGTGGTTAATCCTCTGCTTTTGTGTACGATAAAGAAAACAGGACGTGTAGAGTTCAAGAAACCCACGTGCGCGAATGGTGCGAGCTTTTGGAATCGTTACGTGCAACGTATACCCTTGGTCAGAAGTTTTCTGATGCTTTGCTTTCAATGTTTTAATCAAATCTTTCAATGAAAATTTATATAGTACAATTTTTGATATACAGAGTGGGCCAGAAATCACTTTCTGCCGAAATAAATCCGTAATCTTTTTGCTACATATTTTAAAAAAGTTTCTTTTACGGATTACAAGTACACTGCGTTTGTACGAATGTACTAATGTTCGTGTTTGAACTTAAATTTATTTAATGAAATTAGTTTTTTCTCGTATTTTGATGTTTTATAAAGGAAAAAAATAGGTGGGAAGAAACCACCCTACACTAAACTTGATCACGAACTCTCCAAGTTTTCAACGATGAATTGTCAGTTTCGTTGATACAATTTTTCACGTTCGTATTTTTCATCCAACACTGGCGAAGGCTATTCACCATTTACGCGTCATCCTGTACACACACTTCAATCACCGTCGACGTCGTCTAATGCAGAAAATGCAGAAAGGTTACGTGGTGAAAGTCGCGAGGCACAAAGAGGCGAGCCACAGACGAGAAAGAACAGCCCCTTTCCATCGTGCTTAGGGAAACTCCGAGGCTGCCTTTTATCACGATGATGATCTCACCGCGCGGACCCGCGAACTCCGGAGTCACCGCCGATGGCTGTCAACTCCGCGACGCGTTTCAACAGCTCCTCGTGGTGTCTCGGCCGCGCCTCGTGTGTCTTTCGAGACGAAATTCGCAGAACGCGTGCAAGATTAATCGCGACGACGCGTTTTGCGAAACAGTCTGCCGCTCGCGACTGCAAGCGAACACGTGTTGCCCATTCGGTCCGGGCGGACAACTTGGGTGGCTCGCGACCGGCGAAACGCTCGATTAACGCTCGAAATCCACGGTCTCCCGTATCCTGTGGAATCTATCTTGTTCTTTTTATTTTTCCTTTCAGAAGGAGGGACACTTCTCCTGAGTCATGTTGCAGATCAAGCCTGTCGAGAGGCCGTTTCGTATATCGCGAGACGATTTGGCGCCACGTTCGTCTCAGATTCTTTCTCTTTCCAAATAATTTCGAATCACGACGAGGAGCAACTTCAACTGCAATTTAAATCGTTCAATTTGGAATTTCGAGCTCTTTCTCCTCGAATTGAGGAATTTCTGATCTCGCTGGTACACGCTGCGATAAATTCTAAAGGCTTCTAAAAGTAATCTCCATTCGTTCTTAAAAATAGCGCGATGAATTTCCATTTCGTGTCGATCCGATAAGAGACCAAGGGGTATAAGAGAGAGAGAGAGAGAGAGAGAGAGAAAAGGAAAAAAGAAAAAAAGACGATGAAAGGAGGAAGGAAAAACGAGCGTTTCGTTACTCTTAGAAACTGGCGCGATCTAGTTTTAAAGCTCGTGTTATCAGCTTTTCAATTTATCTACATTAACTCGCGTCGGGAGGCTCGCTAACGATGTTCCCTTGGATTTAGACTAATTTACACAACGAAAGGATTATGGAGATTGTGCATTAATCGAGGTCAGAATAAAGCTTCGAGATTTCAAGCACGACCATCCATCAATGCTACGCCCGGACGATTAATCAAACTCATTCGATCCACCTCGACGCTCCGTCTACTTTTATTCTTATTAATTAGCAGCCGACCTAGCCGAGTCGTTCGAGTCGAACAACCGCCGTGTTCGGTGTACACTCGCGTTCAGAAGCGTTCAGACACTCGCAGGAACTGAGGTTCATCGAAATTAAAATTTACTAAAAGTTTTCGACTGTTATCGATAATTATGTTCTAGATGAAAGTGAAACATTCCAGAATTTAAGAATTTGACTCGAAGTTGTTGTACATGTTTAATAGTTATTCTATACTATTTATTATTTAATTTCAGAAATATGTTTGATAAGCCAGTGTATGGAATTATCACCAGTGTCTAGTAAAATCAGTACAAGTACTCCGGATTTTATCATAGTGATGCATCTAATTCTTCAATGACATGTGCGACAATTCCTCCTCAATTCGTATTGCGCCGATATAAAATTGTGATCTTACGATCTTGCTTATTCCAAGTTGTTCTAATTACTATATTTTATGTGTAACGAGCAGGCGTCTGAATATTTCTGGACGAGAGTGTACGAGAGTGTGTGCATACTTGGATGCTTGGAAGGGCGTGTTAAATGCGAATATACGAGAAAGAGGAAGCGGTTGTTGCTGCTTCTGAATATGGAGATCGTCGCCATCGGTGAAAGAGAAGGAAGAGCGTAATTTGTCAAGCGTTAACGCCAACTTGCTAACTTTCTTGTGTAACGTTGTAGGTTTCACCTAGTCATAGCGCCAGCTTTTCCTCGAATATCCGGCAACGAAGCTCACGACGTCCCTCCGTACGGTTAATCTTCATTTTTGAATCGACCATCTTCTCGTTCCACTGTCATTTAATCAATTTCCATTGAGAGCCCAAAGCTTGGCCTATCAATTTCAACAGCAATGTTTGTCAGCAATATTGCAACTAAAGCAAGGGGTTTTGGTCAAATTATAGAGTGAGCGACAGATGCAGTTTGGAGAGACTTTCATAAAAATTCCCCTTTCAAACCGCCTATCGAACAGAAACACCCTTAGACACACTTGTCCTTCGTAATTTTACGGAGGAATTTAATTCGAAACTCAGGCAGGAGGGTCCGGGTCGTAGTAAATAATCGTGCGTTCTTAATCCCACGATCAGCAGGTGCGTGTAAGCACTACGCTGTAACGCGTAAGAATTCAGGGAACACAAAGATAAAGAGATCTCCGACGAAATTTTTTTAGATGTTTAAGAACCAATAATGAATTAATTAACGAATATCTTTAGTTGATTTGAACGTTAAAACGTTCGATTATTTACTCGGCAAATAATGTAACTTCCTCTCCAAATTATTCGATCATTTACCTCTGATTTCGTTTCTTACTCTACACAAATGTTTTGCCACGAGTAATTTTCTTCGAAGAAAGAAGAAGAAGAAGACGAAGAAGAAAAAAGAAAGATTCTCATTGCTTCTCGTCTTCATTCCGAAATAAAATTTCCGACCGAAGCCAGTCACCAGCACCGTCGAGAACGAGAGTGGACCTGTTTATACGCTTCCAATAACCGCAGAACAGTTCGCCAGAACTGTCGCAGACCATGTCGATTTCCACGCTGCTTCGCGAAAACTTACTTTCACCCATCGCTTGCCAATCTCGCTGGCGCCCGATTGTTCCAATGTAATCCCAATCTCCGAATTCTTCGTTGCATTCCGCAGAGTTCTCCGAGTTTCCCTTTCTCTCTCTCTCTCTCTCTCGTACATCTGGCTCTCCTTAATAAGGAGGGACCGGCGGAGGACACGAAGATGAGAAAAAAAACTAAGAGAGAGAGAGAAAGGGGTCGATTAACTTTTTCACGGTCCGCAGGATTCATTTGAAACAGGGTGCTTTATAGTTGCGATCGCTGCAGGAATTTAACCGGGTGAAAGAAGGGTGACGGTGTCTGGTGCTGGTGGGGTAATTCGCTATTATTTTCGAATAATTGTTCTTCCGTTGAATTTTCGAAACGAACGGCAGAGAACTGTCGTTGGCAATTTACCTTCCTCCGACACTTCATCGTGCAGCTCTCGTCGTTGTATAATACAAAAAGTATGAATGTAAAGCGAAATAAATCCCCTGAAATCTTAAAGTGTTCAGAATCTGTTCACTTTAAATAGTATGGTTGACGAAAATACTCGAACAGAAAATACGAAACTTGTATTAAATATCCCGTAATTTATACGTACATTTCTGGACACGTTTCGTCGACTAGTAATATCAATATCAATGAAATTTTGTAAACTCACGTGAAATGTGTTCACAAAGGCTTTCGAATGCTTTTGCGAGCAAGTAACGTGTGCTACTAACTTTTTCACCAAATGTTTCGCGGTTGGAATCGTTCGACCAACACCCAATCCCTATTTCAACGTGGAAGCCACGATTCCGCAGCCATGCTACTTATATATCGGATACATTTACAATTACGCTTGGGATTCCGCGCTTAACCGTTATTGGTTAAACGCGATTAACCGATTCGTTGTACGTAGCTTGTTGACTGACAGCGATATTATTAAGGGTTAGATTTCTAAGATGATGGTATATGAACCATTCTCCTACGGATACAATGGTAATTAGTCTTATCTCCAGCCAACGAGATTGCAAGGGGGAGAATTCGTAGTTCGAGAGAGAGGGGGAGAGAGAGAGATAATACAGCTAGAGGAGATTGTTTCCAAGCTGAATTCCTGCACGTTTCCCAGGAGCGTCCACCGACTCTCTGCTAATATCCTGTGTCCAAAATCTAACGTCGAATCTTGGCATTCAGATGTCGGTGAGAATGCCAATTTCACCCTCTCTTGGAAACTAATTTCGAATAAGTTCGGTTATCTTTCTGGATGGGACTCGAGTCGAAACGTTCGGGACGTTAATGTGAAAAACCCTAAACTTCAGTTTTCGGATGTTATCGAGTGCACATCGAGTTCCATTCGCGCGAGAACTTAGTTTTAGATTATTCAATTATTAGGGAAACCTCGGGATGTATCTCGGTTTTGAGAATATGTGCAATAATTGATACAAGCGACGAGTGAAACTGCCGTGACAAAATAAATTTTTTAGCGGTGAAAGTTTAATTGTCAGCCGAGTAGAACAGAGACGACTTGCGGAACTTTGGTAGTAAAGCTACTTTTAATAGTTTTCAACGTACCGTCGAACTTCACCCTGCGAATTTCTTCGAGTACGATATGACACGGGATCGTAAAGTATTTTATTGACAATTTTACTGCGCGCCAATCTTAATAAAGCGTCCGTTCGGCTTTGGAAAAACCAAAGTAGGATCGTCAAGTTCGATTTATTGGCAAAAATATTAGAGAAAACTTCGAGGAACTCTCCGAATCTTAAATTCGAGTCTGCAAGTTTTTTTTCTTAAACTCGTAGAATAAAAGTCAATATCAGAGAAGAAACATTAGAAACTTCTCCACTTATACATACTGTATTAAATTCCCAATTAAACAACTAAATACGTCAAATTGGATCCAAAATTTGCCTAGAGACATTCGTTCGAAAAGTCTCGAATTATTGAACCAGACCGCAATCTCACCGCCGCCATTATGAAATTTTTAAACGCGAGTCTTCGCGCTAGCGGGAAGATCTACTTTTTCTTTCTTTCTTTTTTTTTTTTCTTTTCTTTTTTGTCTTACCTCGAGCAGGCGAAACTTTGTCCCTGTTATCTGGCTTCATGGTCGAGCGCCGTTGCGCGGAAAGTGGGCTAACGCGAGTATATCTTGAAGCAGACGCATCGATCTCCCGGGACGCTCATAAAGACGCAAACATACCAGCCCGAGGAGAGGAACGCGGAAAGAAACAAGAGACCAGCAAACTGGAATACAATTCAGGAAATTGTAGTGGACACACTGTCTACATGGGAGAAAAGTAGTTCATCCCTCAGGGGGCTAACTCCGGGCCCCTGTCACTGTGCCAGTAACGCACGTGCCTGATAACTTTCACAGAGAACGACCGGCAACAACCTGAACGAACAGTTTCAATTTTCAATCGAACGAGAGACTCTCTCTCTCTCTCTCTCTCCCCTAAATTGCAACAGTCGTTCTCGCTAGAGATTCCTTTTTACCCTGAGAATAAAGAATTTTCAAAGAAATCTGAAAGAGTGAAACGGAGCTTTTCAGAATCTCACGCAGTCTCGCTCGGATGGACAGACAAACGAAGCAGGATTTTGCTCGTCTCGTTTGTAGCTAGAGTTGTGCCGGTCGAGTTAATTTATTTATGCAACGAGCCGGCGCCGAAGACAGCCTGTCTCGCGTCCTCGAGCTGATTCGAGAGACTAACCGAACGACAAAGAGAGCCGGGTGTCGCGAAACTTGCCAACTTTATGCCCCGTTTGTTTAGATTGGACGAGGGAGAGCCGAATCCGCCGGGTTCTTAGCATTGTTGGTAATTTGGCGGCGAGTTCGTTACCGAAGCAGCCGGTGCCCCGTCAACCGATTTACCCGGTAATCACGGGTTCCCTCCCGCCTCTCCGAATGATCAAGCGCAGCTCTCTCTCTCTCTCTCTCTCTCTCTCGCGACCCAGCTTGTGTTAGTCGAGCCCTTAGATCGAATCCGCGGGCTCGACTAACTGAATATCAACGCCAGCTGACTGTGCTCGCTCGGCAGTTGACCTGGTTTCTACGTTTATCGCGTGGAAACGCCGCCACGATGTTGCAACGCGCAAGATTAATCGTTCGTTACGTCCACCAGTTTGATGCTTCCGCGGACGCTGGCTGTAGAGTACGTTTGGTTGGCGATTGTTTGGTTACTTTTAGCAATTTCTTCTTTAGACTTTGGCTTCTCGATTTTCTGTGACTCGAACGCTTGAATTATCCTTGATTCTTTTGCACGAGATAAACTCGAACGTAACCCTAGAACTGAAAACTATGTTGTCAGCAGATGTTGCTAAAATATAATAACTAATTCTCTTCGAATCAAATATATGCCAAAGAAACCTCTATTTGACACGACTTTGAAACTTTTGTCTCCGGTCAAGATGGCCGAAATGTAAATCTTCAACGTTGATCCAAGTATCCAAAAATTTCTTTCAAGTAACGAGAAAGAAAAAAGGAAGGAAGAAAACCAATTTCCCTTCCTGGTGCCGTGGAGAATCCTGGTTCAGAACGACCGCGATGGCGAGGAAAATAAAATTCATCGAAGGGGAGACGAATGCGGATGGGTAAGCATTTTTTAACGGATTAATGGCTTTAGGTCGCGAGCAGGAAGGCAAGAGTGGTGGAGAGAGGGAGAAAAAAAAATTTCTTTTGGAACATTATCTGATTGAGAGGCGGCCCTTCTAGCCGGAGTGGGTTTACTCCGGAACTGATTCTTTCTTTACAACCCGGGGATCATCGACTCAAAGGGCAGAAAAGTCAAATTGCCTATATAGCGCCCCGGCGTAGAGGGTGGTATGGAGTATCTTTTCTTACGACTCTCACTTCGCTTCCCTTTTTATTTTTTCCCGCTCGCCATCCGCGGCTTCCCCGTCAGGGAGAATCGTTTCAAAGGCTGGTCTGCTTTAAATAATTTCCACGCTGGCGCCATTTTATCGAAAGCCCCCGACGTACCGAAAGCTGGCACCGGCAACTCTCTCTCCTTTTCATCGTCCTCCTCGCGGCTTTATTTCGTTAGATCGATCGTGACTCTCTCGTTCTGCGCTTCTCTTTCTTACCTGTCGTAACAGCGACATAGACGAAGAATCTGGTGACGAACGTACCGTGAATACTATTTCTTTGCGCTTCTGTCGAAAGATCGAGCATGAAAATGAAAGTTCATCCAGCGTTATCTTTGTAAAGTAGTATTTCTAGCGTTCGTCGGGGAGCATGAATTTTGGTGATTGTTTGGTTGGTGTTTGCTACGACAAATTATTGAGATTCAAGGAACGTGTCTCGCGCGAATAGACTCGCTCGAAGCTTGATCCTCGGCGTAACAACGGAGAGCCCGGTGCATTTTACCCAGGACGACGGACGAGGTGTAACCCAGTTTACAAGGCTGTGCGCCTTTGATTACGCCGTTAGGAAAAACACAACGGCGGCCGGAATCGCGCCTTAAGCACAGTTTCCGGCGAGGCTGGCTTAAGCCGAGGGAGATCGGTCTGGGGGATAGAAGACGCCGGAAGTGGGGGAAACTCGCGTCGGTAAAGCGAAGTTGCCTCGGCGTTGCAAAATTCTCGACTCGAGGCGAACAATCTTATCCCCTCCGCCAGCCTTGTCTCTCGCCGAGAGAGAGACAGAGAACCTGGGCGAATATTTCTTAACTACCCTCGAAGCCCGCGTGTACGAGCTTGTTACGGCCCTACCGGTGGCTCTACGTGAAATTTCAGGTAAATGAAAACGGTATATCCGCCGAAGCTATCCGCAACGCCTTTGCCAACCGGCTCTCACTTTAAAATTCTTTGCGATCTCTTTGCCTTCGAGAGAGAGCGCCGCCTAACTCGACCGACCACGCTGGCCAAGAGTTTAATTACGAAAGATACACGATATTTTGTACTAATGGAAATATAGAGAAAGAGAGAGAGAGAGAAAGTGGTGGAAAGAGGGACGAGCTACCGGTTGACGAGCGCCAGTCTCTCGAAACTCGTTAGAATAAATATCACGTGGAATTGAGCTACCTCGGAGAGAGGGAAATGTAAGGCTTCTCCCTTCTCTGCGGATTTTTACGCATTTGCGAGGAAGATGGCGCAAATAAAATACGAGAGAACAAGAGCGAAATAAATCTGAATCGATCAATGACACATTTAGAATTTACAGAAACAACGAGTGCCTGTCGTTTGACTCTGTTGGTTAAAATTCACAGTCTGTTTTCCCAATTTCTTCAATATACGTCTCTCAATTTTATATTAAAATACCAAAGCGATTCTGCTGGAAATTATACTGTGTAAAAATTGCAGTGTCAACCAAATCTAATTTCACTTTTGCTTTCTGTTGTTAAATTAAACAAGGTTACTCGGAATTATACAGTACGAAAAGCAGCAGCGTCAACCTTAGTTCTGGGGTTGAAGTAAAAATTTAAATCATTTTTTATTTTTAAATTCGCGCTAGTCATAAAAGATTCATCGATTTCTAAAAAAAAAAAAAAAAAAAAAAAAATTAATACNAAAAGATACGAAACTGCACAAAGACCGTGACAAGAGACAACGTTGCTCACGCGAGTCAATCAATTTCGAAATCGGTACAGGTGCAACGCGATGGCGTCGTTAAAAGACTAGCGGCCCATTCGCCGGAAGTACGTCGTTCGCCGGCGAACCATAGGTCGCGGAGAACACAAGGGACAAGGGTGATGGCAGAGGGAACCGGATTAAAACCGCATCAAAAGCGGAATGGATATATAATTACATTAGTCCCGTGCTATCGGTTGAAAATAATAGGTTAGACGCGCTCTCTCGCGCATGGCGAGCGATAATTAGGTTGTATCAGGTTCGTAAGCCGCGCTCTAAGCGGATGCGCAAACGTAGCTTCCTTCAAACACGTTACGCTCTAATGGCACCCTATTATCTTTCGTTATAGCTACGTAAAGTTTGTAACCTCGTTTCTCCTTTTTTCCCCCCCTTCCCCACTCTCTTGTTGTCTCACTGTTTGGTTCATCACGGCAAGCGGAATTCGAGGCGGCGATTAAATAATTATAAAACAGATTACAGAGGTAATCCAATCTCGTCGGTGTATATCTTCGAGTTTCAAACGTACGCACGGGCACCTGTCTCCTCGTTTTCTTGTAATTTAACGCGAATCGTTACGAAGATCACGTACACGGTTTTCTTCGTACGTCTATACGTGAAAAAATAAACGTCGCAAAAGTCAGTTCGAGCTTCAACAAGTGGATCCTCAGGCTCCTCATTCTGTTTTCATCATTTCAGGCTTACACTTTACACAAAATAGACTAGTCTATTTGACATACAGAGAACCCATTCGCAAAGCAAGCGATAGCACCTGTCGAGGAAGATTCCTTATCAGAACACTCGTTAACCAGAGATTTGTGACCGTTCCTTCCCCCTCCTCCTTCCCTCCATTAAGATGTAATAGCGACGCTTGTTTCCTTTCCCACTGTATTTTTCCAGCTCACAGTAATCACCGTGAAATTCCGCGCTGTCGAACCTAAACAAGCAGTTGGAACTTTCGTTTCCTGTAATAAAATCGATCTTGAACCTGTGCCTCGCCATCCCTCTGCCCGCCGCCCTTTTCTCTACTAGCTGCTGCTCTTCTTCGTCTCCCTTCTAGGAAGGGCGAGAGGAGGTTTAAGTACCGGTCATTAAAAAAACGACGAAGAGGAAACGAATGAAGGGATAGGAAACGACGAAGAGGAAACGAATGAAGGGATAGGAAACGAGACGAAGGAAGAGGACAAGGACGAGTGGCGAGAGCTTCCGAATCTTCCTTCGATAATTCTGGGTCTGAATTCAAAGGAGCCGATAATCATGAGCTGGAACAGGAGAAGGAGGAGAAGCAGGAGAGTCCCTCGAGGAACGAGGTTAGGTGTTTTTTCTTTTCACTTTTTCTTTTTCTTTCCTCTTTTTTTTTTTAAGAACTCTTAATGAGAGGGCGCTGCCGGCCGGCTTTAACATAAAACATCTATCCGGCGTCTTAACGAGAATCCAAGTATAATTGCGAACTCGTGCTTCGGCTGCTGGGTCTGCTTTGACATTTGAAAGACGTACACGCCTTTTCTATTATTGCATTCTTTCGCCCCCCTCTCTTCTTCCGTTCCGTTTCCTTCCGCTCTCTCTATCCGCGCTTTCGTCTTTGTTTCTCTTTCTTTTTTTCACCCCCCTATCTCTCTCTCTCTCTCTCTTTCTATCTTTCTATCTCTATTTCTCTCGCGCGCCGTTTTCCACGTCAATTTGCAGAAACTTACGTCCGAGTACTTAGATAAACGATCATTACGAAGTCGCTCTTACATACCGCTCTTCGAGAGAAGACTCATTAGCACCGGGGTAAGTGTTAGGATTCATGTTCGAGCGAAAGACAGGCCAAGCTGCCGGCAAACTTTAACGTTCGTTCGAATCAGAATGAAAGAGAGCGAGAGAGAATATTCGCTCGTGGCAACGTTTAATCGCGCAAATGAAGTGACACTGTGTGTCAAAGTTAGTTCATCCTTCGGCCTTCTTTTTCTCAGTTCGTCTCCATTTCTTTCGAACGAGAATTTATTGTTATCGACACTGGGGAAAATGACAAATTCGCAGCTATTTTACTTTTTTTTTCTTTTTTGTTTTTACTGTGTGCTGTAACATTCAGCGAATTATTTAAAGATGTAAAAACGCGCAGAAATGCCTGAAATATCCCCAAAGTGGGGACACTCGTTTCAATTTAATTAATAAAAACGTCTTCAAGTTTCATTGTCACAATAATTATAATTCATCACTGTTCACGCGGTGTAGTGGTATCGGATTCAATTCATTACGCCAGAGGACATCTTCAATCTCTCTGTTTTTCCAAAGATTTCCCTCTTGTCTTTCACCCTTTAATCTTTAACTCTCGCATGCAAAGTTGTTTGCAGTGCACGCTTTATATTTCATAACATGATGGAAGCAAATATTGTGCTAAGTACCACGTACACAGCTGCCTGCGCTGTTGTGTTGCTGCAACGCGTTCTGTTGTTTTATTAAAAGACGACGCGAATAGCGATGAAGTGGGTGTCTTTAGAAGCATCCTTCCAAGATTCTTACCTTTTCATGAAAGAAAAACAGATGCCTCGAATATCCTTCGAGAGCTTGCACGCTCTCTTCAATTAATTTTCGAAATCTCTGTATAACGAGATGTTTTAATTCAAATTGGAAATTCGATTCCGGCAGTTTTCATAGTTTCGAATACAGGCTCGAATATCTGGTCCAATCGAGATTATTAATCACGGAGGATGATTTTAGATCGACGACTGAAACACCTCACCGTGTTTTATTTTCGTAGTTAGCAAAGATCGTTGACAGTTTACGTACCTGAAACAAAAAACAAAAGAGACGAAATTAATATCGAATATTGAGGACGGTTTTGCGAAGTAAATGTAATTTCATTTAAAGAGATTTTTCATCCTCATTTTAGACAGTCAATTAATTAATTCAAAAGTCGTCGTGGAAAGTCAGTTACGTGGAATTTTCTACCTACAATAATTTTCACGTAGACGATAATTAACGTTCCTATTCATCGACGGTTTATACACGCGTGTGTAATATTTATTTCCTACACGTCAGTCAAATCCCATAGACGTGAAGTATCGAACAGTAAATTAATATCAGTGAAATCGTAACCCAGGACGCGCCACATTATAACGATCTCTAACGACTTCGATGGAAAATTTGAGAATCGAAAATTTCTATTTGGCACAGAGTATATACAATGAGAATATCAGTTTACGATCGTTGATCAACGTCAACGGCTGTTTCGATTAATTAAGCCACCTAATGCCGCGCCTGTTCAATTAATTGGCGAGAAATTTGAAAGTCCGAGGAACGTGGCAGCTGAAGCTTCGAGAAAGCAAAAATTCAAACAGTTTCAATTCGTTGAGATATTTCTATTTCGTCTTTGACTTTCAGCAAGACTTCTGTCAATCTGTCATTCTATCTCTCGTTTGAATGAAATGAAATTGTCATCAAAGTGTTATAAATATATTGTTTGTTAAAAATATACAATTACGTATTACATTTGTACCGTAATCTTATTCAGTTTCATTCAATCGCGAATGTTTCCCAGAGATACCTAAATAAGATACGAAAAATATAGCACTCTAATTTCAGCAAGGTACTCTTCTTCAAATTACACTCTCCAAGACCGTGAATTTGCATAAACACCTACCGATCCTGTAATAAGCAATCTATCTTCCCATTTAAAACGGCTGTCGTTTGATCATCTAAACACTAAAGAGGGTTTCGATTACTCTCTCTCTCTCTCTCTCTCTCTCTCTCTCGCCGTTCTCCAATTAGATCGTATAATCGAAGCGCATGCAGGTTCAAGAAAATAAGAAATTCACAGAGACGCCATAATCGAATAAAGAATTGCATCTACCGTCTGTGCGGAAAGGAGCGGGGCGGACCCTTGAGCTAAGAACCTGACGCGACAGCTGCTGCCTTTGTGGGGGCCGATCTTGTTTAAGGACCGATTTACACAGGTATTAGCGTGTAATGGGAACTAACTAGGCCCTCGCCTTTCCTTTTATCAAGCCCAACGGCAATTTAACACGGTTCAAACTGCCTGAAATTGATGGCGGATCGCGGAACAGAAGAGAGAATCGCCTTTTCTTCCCTCCTTTCTTTCCTTTTCTTTCCTTTTCTTTTCTTTTCTTTTCCTCCGCCTCCGATCTCTCTCACTCTCTCTCTTCATGGGTTCAGCTCTCTTCTTTCTTACAGTTTGGATGTTAGTTACGCATATTTTCGAAAGATCGGAGGATACATTCTCGAAAGTGCCACGTAGAATTTCTCCTTCGTCAATTCAGTTCGATGAAACTAAAAGACCAAAAGAACTCGTAGCAAATGAAATGTGAAATCTTCGCTGTTTGGCGAGCTTCACCATCGAAGCGAGAATCCAAAAATCAGGCAATTCCTCGCGAGACCTGAAAACACCAGAATTTCCCTCTGATAACACACAGCTTTAGTCTACAGACGTACACGCGCGCATCATCCATTGCCACGAACAGTACACTTTCACGTGAATCAGTAGCGTGATTCACTATCCCAGTCGTTGTTTCTTCCTACGTGTAAATTGCAGCGGAGTAAAGGATCGGCTGCGGTCTCCGTCGTAGCCGACGGGCTCTTCTCGGATCCCCCGGGCTAGTTTCTCATTACCTCTTGCCGATGCCTCACCCTCCTCCCACGGCAAGGATGGGTCTCGCGATGGCAATGCCAGCGTTGGTAATCGTGGCTCGCGTCGCAACAAAGGGATCGTTATTAAATGGCGCGGCTGGCCGGGAGAGACGGGGCGGTGTTTCGCGTGGACAGTTCCCGCGAGGAAAGACGGATACGTTCAATCCAATCCACGGACGCCTGGCTCCAGCAGCCTGGGGGGGTTATTTTTATAGAAGCCGCGATTCACCCTTCTTCTTCTCTTCTACGGGTCGTCGTCTTTCCACAGCCATTTTTTTCTCCTCCCCGGGTATACACACACACTCTTTCTTGGAGAGAGAGAGAGTCTTTCCTCTCCTTTCTTTCTGGCCTGACGTTCGCCGTTGCGTGCAGGTTCCTCACGGCGCCAAGATTTCAGATAAGACCGGGAGAAAAATGCCACAGAGTATCTCTCCTCGCTTTGCTAGATGTGTAGCACTCGGCTAGACGCGAGCGATTTCGTAAACTCTGCTGTTGCGACGATGTCACGTGGGTGGTCTGAATTGTTCGCCGAAACTTGAGATCCGAATCTAAATTCCCTCTTTGTTAATTTAATTCGTCTGTTCTGCCTGTTTGCAAGAACCTCGAGTTGCCGGAGAGTATATCTACAAAACATGGCAAATCAACCACGGCTACCTACGATCCACGTGGTCCCATCTCGCGTGGAAATCGGTCTTTGATCGGTAATTTCTACACCGGCGTCGAAAACGTGCTCTTCAATCTCGAATCGTGTCGATAAGATTTTCGAGGTCTAAGGAACGTCTGACGGAGCCACGCCTCCCTCTCACGCCACTCATTACTCACGTCTGGAGGAAGAAGAAGACGAAGACGAAAGAAAAAAAAAAAGAGAGAAAGAAAGACGTCCCCTCCTCGTCTCCTCCACGTCTTCCCTCCCTTCGTGTTAGATCATCTCTATGAATCTTATCCGAGCCGCGGGTTTCTCGTCGTTAAATCTCGCCAATCAGATCTATACACCGATTGTGGATGCGTTTTGTGGTTCTACGAACGAGCCTCGTTCCAACAAAATGAAATACCGGATCGGGTAGATGGTTCTGGTTTTGCTAAAGTGATGGTTACGAGATTCGATGGAACACGATGGTCGATTCTTTCCATGCTACGCGTACAGTTTATACGAATTTATTCTTGTGGATTACTCTTGTGGATGTGGTTGGAGAAACGAATTAACAAAACTCAACTGCGGATATTTTATTCCTTGTTAACAGAATTTTGTAGAACTACCATCGATTAAAGTATAAAATTTCCATCAGAGACATTCAAGTCCAAAAGAATAAAGAAACTGTATAATATAATCGAGAGTATATAAGCTTTTATATATTTATATATTTTACGAAAAATTATTTAAATCTTTAACTGTTTTATTCTTGTAAAATTATAAATTGGTCATTTTGACCATTTGTGCATTTAATTTTTCGAAGATGCACGAATATCCACCACAGAAGAATTTCAATTTCCTCCTTCGTTTTCGTTTCACTGTTATTGGAAAATGAGTGTTCGAATATCGTAGAGATTTGTACTAAATTTGCAGTACACTAGATAGACTGCATTACGAAATTTTTCAATTTCTAAACAAATCGTAACTCCTCTTTCCTCGCGATGAATTCTTAATAAAACGGAGCCTGGATCGAGACATTTTTCACTCTCCAACGACCATTTTCAGGTAGGACTTTCATGGAACAAAATAATATTCATAAAAATGTCCCCGAAATCCGCGGATATTCCGTAGATATCCATGGATATTCAACCGAGTTACCATTGGCTTTCTATCAAAAATAAATTACGTTTTAAAATTCAATCAGACACCGTGTTCGGGTATAATTTAATAATCTTTTCAACGCGTCGACCAAAGAATTAAGAGCACCTGTTGTCTTCGCGATCACTCTTCACTCCGCGTCGGCAGTATTGGAAGATGATCGACATTCGAATCCATTATCTTGCTGTCACGTCAAATCAAATCATGGATTTCCTGTCACGCGGCTGTATTTCACGAATCACAGATTCTGCTAAAAAA
>NIPQ01020818.1:0-99942 GCA_002806875.1 Lepidotrigona ventralis hoosana
GTACGGATCGGATATTCTACTTATGGTAATTCAAATTATTCTTCATTCTCTTTATCAATAGTTTATCTCCTTCTGATTATTCTACGCATCGCGTGTATCTCAATGGAGATTCTTTCTTTTCTACATCTGGAGACAACATTCTTTTCTACATCAACATCTTCTAATACCATTAATCTTCTCTGAAATATTACGGTTCTCCTGCACGGATAGTGGCTTACATATGACGTATCAAAATTTTCAGTAAACAGTCTGTCAGTATATTACATCAGTCTGATAGTCTTATGACATTGTATGTATCGCGGAGATTGTGCGGAGATGAATACGATTCTATTCTGAATATTTTAAATATCTATTCTACAAAATTTTCAGTAAACAGTCTGTCAGTATATTACATCAGTCTGATAGTCTTATGACATTGTATGTATCGCGGAGATTGTGCGGAGATGAATACGATTCTATTCTGAATATTTTAAATATCTATTCTAAATATTCTATTATAAATGTTTTAAATATCATCGAAATTTTTTTTCGAATTACTAAGGTCCTCCGGCACTGATAAGGGCTTACATTTGACGAATCAAATTTTTCGACCTGACGAACCTGAGAGTATACCATACCGATTTGATGGTCGTACATCATTCTACGCATGTCGGGCTGCAAAATAAACATAGTTCCTTTAAACTTAAATGTCATATAACTTTATTTATCGGCCATGAAGTGTTTTATCGGTCATTTATCGGTCCACCGTCACTGATAGAGCCTGACATAAAACTCATCATAATTCTCGACATTCATTCAGTCAATATATCATATCCTTACTTTCTTATTCAGTTCTACCCAACGATGTCATTATGTAATAATATCATATAATTTTATTTACCGAACATGAAGTATGGACATCATTCCTTTCAACATAATTATCACCCAATCTTATTTATCGATCTTGAAATATTACGGTACTTCGTCACTGATAGCTGCTAACATATCACGAATAAAAGCTTTTCACATTTTTTCCGTCAACAATCCATTTCGGTACGAAGATCTTATCATATATTACTCATAGCTGGGTCCACAATGATTACTATTCTTTTCTACATAATTATCATCAGATTTTATTTATCAGCCCTGAATTATTACGACATGTTTGCATTAATAGGTTCTCTCATACGACGAATCAAAGTTTTCAACATTCATTCTGTCAGTGTACCATATCGACCTGATAGTCTTATATTATTAGACGCATCCTGGGATACACAATGAGCACCATTTTTTTCTGCATAGATGTTATCTAATTTTGTACCTCGACCATGAATTTTTAAGGTCATCCGTTATTGATAGGTGCTTATATATGCCGAATTAATATTTTCGACATTCATTATGTCAATCAATTGATCTGATAGTCTTATCCGATTATTCACATAGTAAACCTAACCTAAACCTAACCTATTTTTCTTTTACGTGGAGGAAATCTTCAAAAAGACACCTAACTCCCCAGGTAGTGTCGGATTTTTACCGACTAAAACCTCTACGGTGGCCATTCACCTGTCTTAGGGGGAGCTCCGGGACCGTTGACACTCGACGGTGTTCCCCAGGCAACCGCCTGGTTGGTTTCTTCTCGACTCGCGCCCCCTTATCCTCTTGTTGTACTCGATCTTCTTGCAGCACCGGGTGCCACCCCCAGGGAGCTCCGGGACCGTTGACACTCGACGGTGTTCCCCAGGCAACCGCCTGGTTGGTTTCTTCTCGACTCGCGCCCCCTTATCCTCTTGTTGTACTCGATCTTCTTGCAGCACCGGGTGCCACCCCCGGCACTGCTCGTGCACGGGGCGATATCACTGGGATAGACGAGCCCTCCCTCGTTCTCCCGTCGACCCCTGCTCTTCTTCTTTCTTCTTCCTCATCCGTTCGTTGTTCGTGAGGGAGGAGGGTGAGGATCCGTTCATCACTCACCTCCTCGTGCCCATAATGATGATTGCGGCGGCCTGGTCCAAGGGGGATCTCCCCCTATCAATGTTGCTGGGCCGCCGCAGCGTGCTCAGGAGGGGTTAGTTGCACCCCTTATGCAGCGACCGGAGCGATCCTTTGGCGCCGTCTCCCTATACGCGCGGGGTTATCTCGTTCCGGAAGTCTCTTTCTCGGAAGTCTCCTTCGCGGACATCACCTCTTCGCAAAATGGAATAACCGCTGTCCGCTTCTTTTCGTCCGACAGAAGGGCCTTGACAATTGCCGCCGGGGACAAGTGCCGATTCTAGCCCTGAGAGCGCTTCTTTGCACCTCAAAGGCCGGACATGCTTCGAGTGTGTGCTGGGCGGAGTCTCTCTCCGCCCCGCAGTGTTGACACTCGGCTGTTTCTTTTGCAGCAATCCTGTGCAGGTATTCACCGAAGCACCCGTGTCCGGTGAGTACCTGAGTGACCCTAAAAGTGAACCTACACGCTCCTCGTTCCATCCAACTCGTCCAGTTGGACAGGACGGCTCCAGTGACTCTTCTGCTGCGAGCTATCCTACGCGATATCCTCGCAAGATCCGGATTCCCATTCGTCGCTGGAGTCTCCGCAACATCCTGGCATTAGCATGCTTGGCGGTTAAACCCCGCGACCAAATGGGCACACCGTACAGGGACATAGACCTCACCACCGAGGTGTAGAGCCTGCGAACCCTGTCCTCCGAATCGCCTATGTTGGGGAGAATTCGACCCAACATAGTGGCCACTCGTTCCACCCTGGTTAACAGGGTGGTAAAGTGTTCCTCGAAGGTCATTCGCTCATCGAGTGTCACTCCGAGATACTTCAGCTTTCGCCCGACCAAAATACGGTCATCACCGATCCTTATCCACGACTGCGGCGGACGTTTAGTCCGCAGCAGGCCGTGGAACCAGATGGCCTCCGTCTTGGTTGTCGCCACGTTTAGACCGAGCCGCCGAATTCGGCTTATGGCTGCGGCTACGCCCACCTCTGCCAACCTGATGGTCCGCATCCGGTCACGGCCAACAGCGATCAGCAGGGTGTCATCAGCGTAGCACGTGAGACGCACTCCTGCAGGTAACGGCGTCCGCAGAACCGCGTCGTACCCGATGACCCGCAGCAAGGGCCCTAGTATAGACTCTTGGGGAACTTCGCGATCGATCTCCCGTACCTCGATCCCGCCACCATCCGAGGTGTACTCCACGGCCTTCCGGGCGAGATAGTGTCCGACTATCCTCCAGAGGTAGGAGCAAGGCCCTCTCGGATCCTCGACCAGGGCAGGGAGTTAAAAGCATTGACGATGTCGATCGACACCGCCAGCGCCACTCCACCCTGGCTCACCGCTGACCTTGCCTGTCCAACGACGCGCTCTATGGCATCGATGGTCGACTTCCCCTTTCGGAAGCCAAAATGGCTGTTATGGAGGTTGAGTCCCGGGCCCGCCAAATGCTTTGAGAGGCGGTCCATGACCACTCTCTCAAAGAGTTTCCCCACCTCGTTTAAAAGACAAATGGGCCTATACGCGGATGGCGAATCCATTGTTCTTCCTGGCTTAGGGAGGAGCACCAGCCTTGCTGTCTTCCAAGCGGTTGGCACTCTTCCGGTATTGAGGCAGCCATCGAACAGGTGTTTTAGTCTATCCCCCAAGGCTCGCAGCGCTAATGCTAACGCGCGGCCGGGGATTCCGTCAGGTCCTGGGCGGTGTTCTTAGCTGCCATCTTCCGTACTGCTGCTGTCATGTCCTCTTCCGTAATGGGCGGTGGTGATAACGTCTGCCGCGGTAAATCTCTGTCTTCTTGGGGCAGAGCGCCTCGCACCTCTTCCTGGTTGGAAAAAGGTTATCAAGGACCTTTCCGAGCGCCGGTCCAGGGTTTCCGTTACTGGGGGCTCCCTTCGTCGAAGTTTACCGAGCACAATTCAGTAGGGCCTTCCCGATGGGTCACGGTCTATCGTGCCGATGAGCTCGTCCCAGGCACGAGCTTTGGCTGACCGTATCATCCACTGAAGTCTATTCGCCTTGGCCCTATACCTCAGGTAGAGCGCCTCTTCTCTGACGGCGTCTCGGCGTTTCCTCCTGCGCGCTCGTTGGAAGGCTCGACGGGCTACCGCGCAACTGTACCTCTTTTTCTCGATCTCCGGTGTCCACCAGTATGCCGAGTCGCGGTACGCTCGTCTGACGCGCGGCATGGCAGCGTTGCAGATTTCTGCCAACTTCCGCTGCATCCAGCAGGCCTCCTCGTGAATACTGCAGAGAGAGTCGGAATCTCTGTCCAAGCTGCAGCGTAGGCTGCGGCCATCAGCATGTCCTCACCCATCCTCTTGATTGCCCATCTTCCGGGTAGGGGATCTTCTAGACGTCGACGATGGCCGGTGCCTCTTCCTCTTCTTCTTCAGTCGGAGTGGAGATCGATGACCATGTAGAGGTGGTCGCTCAGCGACTCAAGCTCCACCGCCACCCTCCATGCCGTCACTCTGCGCGCTGCTGCAGGTGAGGCCCACGATAGATCAACTATCGATTCCCCCTGCCAGCGGACGCAGGTACTCTCACGGCCAGAGTTCAGCAAGCGGATGTCCAGCTCAGCTGCCTAATCCGCCACCGATTCGCCGCGTCGATCGGTCAGGGGGGAACCCCAAAGCGTGGACTTCGCATTAAAGTCCCCCAAGACCAGCTCTTGCTGTGGCAGTCTCCGCGCGACACAATCGCGCAGGCTATCCAACAGTCTCTGAAATGACTGTAAGGACGCATTCGGAGGGGCATAGACCCCAGCGGCGGTCAACTCGGACCAGCGCGCACATTACGTAGCCACATCCCCGCTCAATCTCACGGAACCGGGCGGAGGCGTCGGTCCTCGTCCTCACTAGCACGACGGATCCGAACGTGTCCCCAACCCAAGTTGTCAGGGATGCTGTTTGGCTCGGCCACTACAGCCAATCCCGCTCCTTGCTCGGCCATGGTCTAGGAGCAAGTCCTGCGCCCTGGCCGTGCGATTCACGTTGCCTTGAATGATAATGTGGTCTGCATGGACCATCACTTTACTACCTCCATAGCTTCTTCACGGCCGCTTTCCTCTTCGTGAACGATGAGGCACTCCTGTTCCATATTCTTCTTCTCCCCTCCACTGGTCGATTTTCCCTTTACCTCACTAATCCCAGGCGCTGGTGATGACTGAGAAGCTTCCGGTCCGCTCCTGGGTCTCTCCCCGCCGTAGTCCTCATCGACCTGTGAGACGGTCTGCAGGCCTTACTGCCGAGGCGATGATCGGCCGACCTGCCCAGGTCTGTACAGAGCGGGCACTTAACGGGGGCGGTACAATCGCGCGCCCAGTGCCCCGATGCTCCGCATCTGTAACATCTCCCGCTGCGGTCCGTCTCAGACGGGCAGCGTTGTGCAGTGTGCTCAGGCTCCATGCATCTGAAGCACTGGTGGCGGGTGCTCAGAGCCTCTACACGCGCTGACACCCATTCTACTAGCACCCTACCAACAGCGGTAATCTTTCTCGCTGCTGTAGCCGGACATCTCATCCAGACGGTCCCCATGCTCATCGGGGTTCGGCGACGGATTTCTCTCCGCGACGTCGCAGTCTCCGGCCGTAGGCACTGCTGACGCCACCTTATCTAGGGTGATCCAATAGTCCAGTCCGCTAATACGGACCTCCGCCATATTGGTAGACCGAGCAACTTTCACTTCTCGACCGTCAGGGAAAACTTCGCGGAGGCGACCAGCCAGGTAGTCCGCCTTCTCCGCGCTCTTGTCGCCGGGGACCTCGATGATCACACCCCCCGTGATCGCACGTCAGATGCATACCTCTCTGATCACGACGCTCTCCAGATTAATATTCCACCTTGCCGCGGCCAAGATCTCCGCGTATGTCCTTCCGCTCCCTGGGACGGCGGTCAACGTCACCGCCGCACTTCTCGGGGCTCTCACAGGTCGTGGCCGGCGCTTCTGTAGTTGCTGTTGCAGTTGTTGTTGTTGCTACTGCTGCGGTTGGCTACGCAGTTGTCGTTGTTGCTGCTGTTGGCGTTGCAGCGAGATCTTGGCCTTCCTTTCGTCTCGCCGCGCTTTCTTTTTCCTGACCACCGTGGCCCATGAGGCAGCTTCCGCATCGTACCCGGACACCTGAGGCGCTCCAACGAGCTTCTCTCTATGAGTCCTCGTGTCCGCCTGTAAAGTAATCATCGACGGCGGTGGTGGTGATAGTTCGGTGTCCCCAGTGGCCCTGACCTCCGCCCTGGCCGCCTCAATCCGGTCCGCAGCGGGGGTCGTTATTCTCCTGCGAACTTCGTCCTTGAGTGTGTCCAGATCTCTGGCCATATATCTGATCACTTCCTCCAGCGCCGATATCGTGCTCGCCGGTGGAGTGGGTCCGCGCGGCGTCGTCCTATTGTGGGCCATCGCCTCTGTGCGTTCCGGAGAACTTGGTCGTACGCTCCCAAGCTCCTCCTCGCCACCGGCGTATTTCCTCGTCGCTTTGGCGGGATTCCCGTTTTCCTTTGCCCTGCAGGCGGCGCTTTTCAGTTCCTCAACTTTCTCCTCGAGTTGTTGCTTCTCACTCAGCATCCGTTGTAATTCCTTCTCCAGGGCCTCCTCCCTGGCCGTAGAGCGGTTTCTCTTCGCAAGCTTCAAGTGGCTGGCTCGGCATTTTCCAGCCGCGTCTCGTAGGAGCCTTTGGTGAGTTCCTTTTAGGTTGCCGGACGTTGCGGCAAACTTCTCAACCGTCCTCATGGTTTCCATTACAATAACGCCACTCTTGACGAGCGGGGGGCCGTTGTGGGATCAAGGAGGTAAAGGAGATGTTCTTCCTCGTCATCCTCGTTCCGTCCGTACCATTTCGCATCACGCTCTTCCTCCAGCTCTTCTCGGGGAACACTTTTTTTACGTGTCGCCCTGGTGCTCCCGGACTCCTCTGAAACTTCGAGTCTCCTTCTCCTCAGTCCTTTTCTCCTTGATGACCGTCTTCGTTGGGGAATGGCCTCATCGGTATCCGATGATTCCGGACTAATATTTATATTCATGAGGGTGTCCTGCGTCTCACTCTGTCCTTGTCTCGGTCCAGTTGCACTAGTAGTGGGACAGGCATGGGCAGCCACCTATTCGCACTCGCGGTTTTCCGATAACGATGCGGAATGGGCCCGCTCTACCACCCCCTCCCCGCCGGGCCTGGAGTCTTCGAACCCTCCTGCGCTGATAATTTTGACTTCCTTATTTTTCTTATTCATCATTGTTGTTTCCTTGTATTGTTTCATCCCAGTCGTTCTCAATATGCCAGGCCTAGGGTCCACCAGGCACACCGTCTTCTTGCAGTTGTTCGATGGCGACGAGGTCGAACCGTGCTCACTCGCTCCGACCACGCCGGGACTGGGGACTCCGAATTCCCCTGTACCTGTAACTTCTATTTTTAATTTATTTTCCATCATCATAATTGTAATTGTGACTCCTCCTTCCTCTCGACCACTCACTATTTCGCACCCTATTTCAAGAGCCTACTTGTCACAGGGCCCGAGGGAGCACCACGGGGAGGCGAGGCGAGTGGACCATTTGGTCGGTGCAAGTCTTCAACTTCGCCGAAGAGACACCGCCTACAAAGTAGGCCTTACGTGAATCATCAGCTAACATCGAGGTTTTTGATCCTATTCAGATTGCCCTGAAGTCGAAAAAACCTGCACCAGCCTTAGCTTCCCAACCTAAACCTAACCTAAACCTAACCTAAACCTAACCTGAACCATTCGTTTACACAAGTATAATCTAAACTTATTTATCGTACTAGAATTGTTACAATGCCGTTCCGAAGCGTACAACACGACACAATTATATATTAATAATAAACGTACCGTTCTACACTGTACCATACATTGCAATACCCGACCATACCTTACCATACAGTAACATACAGTAACATACTGTACCAAGTTGTACCATCCTGTACCGTACGATACTATACCGTGCTATATCGTATCATACGACATAAAGAACCATAGAGAACCATAAAGTATCAAAGCGTACCAAACCGTACCACATATGTCACAAAACCATACCATACCGTACCAAACAGAACCATAATGTACTTTACTGAACAATACCCAACCGTAATATACCGTACAATGCCGTGGCGTACCGTTCCATACCGCAGCCTACCGTGCATTGCCGCTTCATACAACACAGTATCCTGTCGTACCAGACCAAAGCATACTGTGATATATGATACTATACCGTACCATACCATATCACGCGGTAAAATACCGTACCAAACGGTACCATACTCTACCATTCGGTACCATGGAAAACCAGAATGGACCATGCTGTACAATAACGTGTCACACTGTACCAAAACGTGCATTACCGTTCCACACGTTACAATAGTGCAGCATAAATTACCATTTCGTACCATTCTGTACCACACGATGCGGTACCGTAACATACCGCAACATAATGTGCCACACCGTATTATAGATTACCATACCATACCATAAGATACAGTACCGCACTATAAGTGCCCTGCCGTTCCATGCCGGAAAACTCGTTATCATATCAATACCGTATCACACCGTACCACACCGTACCACACCGTACCAAAATGTACCATATCCTACTTTACTGTTCCATATTTTATCATACCAAAACATGCCATATAATACCTGGCAATAGCTTTCCATATCGCATCATATTGTACCACACGATACAATACCGTACAATACTGATCCATACCGTGCTATACCGTACTATTCCGAACCATACCGTACCATTCCATACCAGACGCTACCATATTGTACTATACCTTACTATACCGTACCATATCCGTACCTTACAATGCAGTACCGTAACATACACTACTATACTCTACAAATCTCTACCACACCGAAACATACAGTACCGTATCTAACCACCGTACCATAGCCTACCATATCGTACCATAACATACCGAACCATACGATGTAGTAACGTACCATAATAAAACATACAGTACCATACCGTGCCATAACGCAACATACCGTACCTAACCCTACCGCTCCGGAATTACATGTTTACCGTGTACACATGTCGTACCACACAGTACCTCACGATACTTTACTGTACCATACAGTAACATGCAGTACCGTAACGTACCCTACCATACAGTATACGATGCAATACCGTACCATACCATACCATACCGTACCATAACGTACCATGCGATGCAATACCGTTCCATACGGTCCATACCGTAACACACGATCCAATACCGTACCAAACCAGCGGACCATACCGTAACATACCGTACTTTATCGTGGCGGAAATGATATTGGTTTCAGGTTCGTGAAGAGATGTTTTTCTACATATTGTACACACACTCTTCTTTGTACACACATTTCAGTTAATACTATTTATTAATACTCAAATGTAAGGGTGTTCCTGTACGTGGAATGAGGTTTATGTATGGCAAATCAAAGTTGCTTACATTCATTCTGTCAATATATCATATCGATTTCATTGTCTTATATTATTGTAGGTGGAGTTCCGAATTTATACAGTCATTTGTAAAAAATATATAATCTAATACTATTTATCGTTACTTGGACGAAACGGAGTTTCGGGAGGTGAAATGATGTTTACATATTACTATTCAAACCTTTTCACATTCAATTTGCAAATATTTATAATAACTTTCATATCGATTCGATGGTCTTATATTATTCCACGCATCGCGGTATTCACATTGAACACCATTTTACTGTACGTAAATATCTACTATCATTACTTATTGAGCCTCGAATATTTCGAAGATCCGGTGCGAGTAACGAGATTACATATGACCATTCAGAATTTTCAACATCCATTCTGTCAATACACCTTATCGACCTGAATATTGTATGTTATTTTACACCGCGGGTATCGCTGTGAACACTACTTTTTTTGTACTAAAATATCATCCAACATAATTTGTGGACACTGAAATGTTAGTTACTCCAATACTGTTCGTTGACTAAATACGATACCTCAAAATTATTGACATTCTTTCTGTCGATATGTCATATTGATATGATTGCTTTGTATAATACTATGCATCATGGGCATAACGACTACAGCCGTACAAAAATATCATCTAATATCAATCTTGCGGTGCTCTAGTTCTATTCGGCATACATATAAAATTTCAAAGTCTTCATTATTCATTCTTTTAATATACCATATCGATCTGATGCTATTATATTACTCTACGCATCAAGAGGTTCACAACGAACACAATTGTTATGAACATAATTTACATCTAATATTTTTCTTCGAAGGGATTTAGTCATCCGGTACGGACTGAGGCAAAAAAATTACCACTCAAAATATCTGACATTCTGCAAACATTTTATCTGGATCTAATGATCTCATAATATTCTACACATCGCTGGGATTACAATGAATACAATTTTTCCAATATATATAGATTATCCAATGATATTGTTCGAACCCATGTTATTATGTTCCTCAGGTATGGCACGGAGCATACATATGACGATATAAAATTTTCAGCATCCATTTGGCACCACACTATCACGGTATGGTTATCTTATTCGACGCATAGCAGTGTACATCATTTCTTAATATATAACGACTGTCTAATGTTATTTACTGACAACGGAGTATTACGTTCCTTCGTTTCGGATCGGGGCTTACATATTACACTTCAAACTGTTCGGCATTCATTCTGTCAACATATTATCTTGATCTGTGGTTCTTATAGTATTCTACTCACCGCGGCTTTCAGAAAGAATTTTACCTTTTGATATATAACGACAAAGTAACAATATCAATCGACCCCGAAGCATTACGGTTCTCCGGTGCGGTTCGTGGCTTACATGCGGCCACTTACAAAACGACGATCTGATTTTACTTGTCGACCATGAAATGTTACTGTCCATCGGTTCGGATCGGGTATTAGATATGACAACTCAAAATTTTCTACATTTATTCTGTTAACATACTATTTCGATGTTAAGGTCTTATATTGTACTACGCATCGCGGGGTTCAAGATGTAAACAATTTTTTAATTTATAACGATGATCTAATATTTTTTGTCAACCCCAAAATATTGCCGTTCCCATGTATAATGCGGAGCATATAAGGCAGTCAGAAACTTCGAAACTCACTCTGCCAAACTGTTACATCGATCTGGTGATCTTATATTATTCTAAACATCGTGGAGATCACAAACAAAACAATCCATATTATAAACCGACGATCTAATATTATTTTTTGTATTACTACAGTTTCAAAGATTTCGCCATTCATTCTGCAAATGTATTATCTCGATCTCATGGTCTTGTACTATTCTATGCATCGCGTAGATCACAATTAAAACAATTCAATTTTATTAATCATCCCGAATAACGCGCTCCACCGTTTACGATCGGGGCTTACATATGACCATTTATAGTATTCTACATCCACTCTAACAATAGATCTCGTACTGATGGTCATATATTATTCTACGCATGATGGGGATTAAAATCAGCACAACTTTTTAGGATCGACGACGATCCAATATTATTTATCGCCCCGAAGTTATACGCTCCTCCGGTACGCTTACATATAGTCGTTCAAAATATTCTATGTCCATTCAACCACTATATTATCTTGGTCTGACGGCCTTATATTATTCTACGCATCGTGGGATTCACAACGAATACAATTTTTTATTATATAAAGACTACAAATATTCTTTATCGTCCCGAAAATACTATTTTCCGGTACGGACCGGGGTTTACGAAAAATAATTCTAACCATTCTACATTCACCTATCAATTTATTATCTGATAGCCTTTTATTTTTCTAAATATGGTGAGGTTCGCAATGAAAACAATTTTCTAATATATAAAGACGACCCAGCGTTCTTTATTTCCCCGAAATAGTGCGCTATACGATTACCTATGACAATTCAAATATTCTACATTATCCGTATCAATAGATTATCTCCTCTGACGGACATATACAATTCTAAGCATTGCGGTGATCACAATGGTCACAATTATTTAATATATAACGACGATCCTATTTTGTTTTCTTGCTTGAAATTATACGGTCCTCCTGTATATTATACTAGTCTCCGGATCGAGGCTTACATATGTGCATTCAAAACTTTCTACATTCACTCTATCAATAGATTATCCCTTCTGATGTTCTTTTATAATTCTACGCATCGTGGGGATCACAATGCAAATTCACACTATCAACAGATTATCCCCATTTGATGGTCTTATATTATTCTAGGCACCAAGGGAATCGCAATGAACACATATATAACGACGATTCAGTATTATTTATAATCCTCGAATAATACGCTCCTCAGGTACAGATCATTGCTTACATATTTTCATTCAAAATATTCAACATTCACACTATTAATATATTATCTCTCGCAGATTATACTATTTTACGCATCGCGGCGATTAGAAGAATCACAACTTAATAATATATAACGCCGGCCCAATATTATTTATCGTCTTCGAAATAATACGCTCCTCCGGTACAGGACGGGGATTTTATATGATAACTCAAAATTTTCTGCATTCACTCAATTAATAGATTATCTGATGGTCATATATTAATCTACTTCTCGCAGGGATCACAATGAACAATATTTTTTAATATATAACGACGATCCAATATTATTTATCGTCTCCGAAGTAATAAGCTCATCCGGTATGGATTGGCATATGGACATTTAAAATATTCAACGTTTTCTCTATCATTTGCTTCTCTATAATTGCTTCCTCTGATTTGCCTTTATTACTGTAACGCGTCGCGGGGATCACATTGAACGTTATTTTTTAATTCAAGGCTAGTATTTATTCTTATATATCATTTGCTAAGCAATACGTTCGTTTAAAATATTCTACATTCCATCAATATATTATCGCAATCTGATTGTCTTATATTATTAATACTCATCGCGGGTTCCAAAATTACAAAATTTTCTAGTATAACACAACGATTTAGAGTTATTTGTCGTCTCAGAGTTAATACGCTCCTTAAATACGGATCGGTGCTTAGTTACGTAAGTATATATATATGCTATGGAACATAAGTCCATTCAAAAATTGTTCATTCACACTATCAGTAGACTATCACTCTCAGATGGTCTTTTATTGTTCTACACATCGTGGCGATCACAATGAACAGAACTTTTTAATATATAAGGACCATCCAATATTACTTATCACCCCTGATAAAATGCGTTCCTCTGGAATCGGTGCTAACATATTGTTATTTAAATTTTTCTACATTCTTTTCAACAGTATATTGTCTCGATCTCATTGTATTATATTCTTCTATGCACCGCAGGGAACACAATGAACACAATTTTTTAATATATAACGACGATCCAATTTTTTTTTACGTCCCCGAAATAACTCCTCCGGGGCTTACATATGATCTGTCAAAATATTCTACATTCTTCCTGTCGTTATAGTATCTCGATCTGATGGTCTTTCTATAATTCTACGCATTGCGGGAATCTAGAGGAACACAACTTTTTGATGTATGACGTCGATCTAATGTCATTTATTGTCTCCGAAATATTACGGTCCTAGAATACGGTACTGGGTTGTATATAACTATTCATAATATTAGATTTTCACTCTGTCAATGTATTATCTCGATTTGATGGTTTCATATTATTCTATATATCGCGGGGTTCACGTTCTAAACAATTTTATATTCATAAAGACAATTTATGTTTATTTGTCCACCCCGAAGTGGTACGTTCCTCTTTTACGGTGCCCGGTATGGATATGAATTTTCATAACATTTGACACTCGTTCTGTCAATATATTATGTCGATATTTTGATCTTACATTATTTTGCTAATCTCTGTGACAATGAACACAAATATTTATTAAACAACAAATATTGATTTAACAGCGATCTAATATTACGAGTTCTCCCCTAATTTGTTAACGTTCTCGTATACGGATCGGGACATACATATCACTATTCAAAATTTTCGACTTTCACACTGTCAATATATTATCTCAATCTGATGGTGTTATACTATTCTAAGTAAAGCGGATCTCCCAATGAACCAATTTTTTTCATGTATATCGGCGATCAAATCTTATCCATGGTCCCTGAAATAATCATCCGATACGGCACGGGGTTTACATATGTCGAATCAAAAATTTCAACATTTATTTTGTCGATATATTATCCCGATATATTATTATCTGATTGTTTCATATTATTCTATTCATCGCGGTGTTAACAACGATCTCAATTCTTTTGTACATATATATTATCTCGTATTATTTATCGCCTCTGAAATATGACGAGTTCCGGAACGTGGTTTGAGTTTTAAATAAGGCAATCAATAATTTCTACGTTCACTGTGTCAATATATTTTATGGACTATGTGGCCTTATTTTATTCTGCGCATTGTGAAGTGCACAATGAAAACCACCTATGTACATAAATATTATCTACTATTACTTATCGAGCCAAAAATATTACGCGGTTACGGTACGTGGAATGAGATTTACCTATGGCACTTCATATTTTTTTTTAAATAATATATTTTTTTTCATGATATAATTTAGATTTTATGGTTTTATATCACGCTACGTATCGCGGAGTTCAGAAGGAACAGAATTTTTTTGTAAATCATCTACTACTGCTTCGAGCTTGAAGCGGTAAGAATTTCTGGTATGGGAAATGAATTATACAATTGGCAAATCGAAGTTATCCACATATTTTCTGTCATATCGGTTTTATATCTTAGATTATCTTAGGCTTTGCAGGGATCACAACTGGAACCATTTTTTTGTATTTAAATGTTACCTAATATTATTTACCGTGCTTGAAATATTACGTACTCTGGAACGTGAAATGAGGTTTATTTATGAGAGTTCAAAATATTCCACATATATTCTGTGAATAATTCACACCGAGTTTACTAACCCTTATTATTATATGTATCGCGGGATTCACAATGGACACCGTTTTTTTTTTTTACATAAATGTCATCCAATACAATTTACCGTGCATGAAACATTATGGAGATCCGGAACGTGTAATGTGGTTTACATGTGATACCACAAAATGTTCCACATTAATTCGGTCATTATATTATGGAATTTAAGGCCTAATATTAAGCATTGCGTATTTGACAATCAGCATTCTATTGTACAATTCTGTTGTACTATCTTCAAATATTTATGTAGCCTGACACGTTACGTAGTTCCGGTGAGTGGAATGATGTTTACATATGGCAATTCAAAGTTCTCCACATT
Source organism: Lepidotrigona ventralis hoosana (assembly GCA_002806875.1). Taxonomy (NCBI): domain Eukaryota; kingdom Metazoa; phylum Arthropoda; class Insecta; order Hymenoptera; family Apidae; genus Lepidotrigona; species Lepidotrigona ventralis. Next base: position 15,219 of record NIPQ01020818.1, read on the forward strand.
CATTCTGTTAATATCGTAGACCGCTTTTATGATCTTATACAATTCTACGCACCCCTGTGTTCACAATGAGCATCATAATTTATTACATAAATATCATGTCATACATATCTTATCGAGTCTCAATTATTACTGTGCCCCGTTACATGGAATGATGTCTACATATAACAATTCAAAATTTCCCCCATTAATTCTGTTCATATATATCGTCGATTTCATTGTCGTATTCTATTCCACGTATCGCGGGGTTTAAATCATCGCCATTCCTTTGTATATGAATATCATTCAACACAATTTGTCAAGCCTGAAATAATACGTTATTTTGGAAAGTGGAATAAGCTTTACACATGCCTCACCAAAATTTTCTACATTCAATATGCCAATATAACATATCGATTTTACTGTATTATGTTACTGTGCATTGTGGATTTCGAAGACATTACTGTTTGTACATAAATAACATCTAATATTATTTGTCGGGCCAGATATATAATTGCATTTCTGTACGCGGAATGATGTTCACTCATGACAATTCAAAGTCCTCCACATATATTCTGACTATATGTCATTTAGATCTGGTGGTTTTACATTCTTCTACGCATGGCGGAGTTCACTACGAACACAGTTCTTTGATATATAACAATGGTCTAAATTATTTATCGATCCTGAAATATTAAGCTGTTCCAGGACTGGAATGAGTTTCACGTATGCTTTAGAATCTCATTCACCGTATCAATAATTTGTACCGTTATGATTGTCTTATATTATTTTATGCATCGTCATATTCTCTAAAAAAATATTTTTAAATATATAACAATTGTCTGCCATTATTTACCATCCCTGAATTATACAATGTTCTGATATTTGGAATGAGGCTTACATATGACATTGAAGAATCACGACATTCACCGTATCAATAAATTATATCGTTCTAGTGGACTTATACTATTCATTTTACGCATCGCCGGGATCACTATCGATACTATAATTTAGTAATTTAATATATTATTACCTTCTAGTATTATTTATCTGTCTTGAAATATTACGGTGTTCCTATATGTGGCATGAGGTGTACATACGAGTATACAAAATTTTCCACATTCATTCCGTAAATAGATCACATCGATTTTATGGTCTTATTATACCGCTCATCTTATTAATCTTGCTGGAAAGAAATGTGTTCCGGTACGTAGAATGATGGTGACATATGAATCACCAAAACATTCCACATCCATTCTATCAATATATTCATGTCCATTTACTTGTACTGTATTGCTTTATATTGCCAATCTTATTCGCATAGCGCGAATCAGAATGAATATAATTTCTTCGTAAACGTCACATGGTACTATCTACCGAGCCTGAACTTCTACGGACTTCCGTTACGTGAAAAGAGGTTCACATGACAATTCAAAGTTTACAACATTCATTCTGTCAATATATCATATCGATTTCATGTCCTAATATAATTCGCATTGCTGGGTTCATAACTACCATTTCATTGAACGTCTAATATTATCTATCGCGGCTGAAATATTTAGAGTGCAGCAACGTGGAATGTTCCTTATGTATGTCAAAATATAATTTTCCACTTTCATTCTGCCAATATACCATATCGATTTTATTATTTTTGTAAACAACTATCACTGCCGGAGGACCGTAGTATTTTAGGGTCGGTAAGTAAATATAGATTATATATATGTAGAGAGGAATGATCATTGTGCACCCCGCGAATAATGTAAGACCCAGAGAGACATGATATATGGAGAGAATGAACGTCGAAATTATTGATTCATCATATGAAAGTACCTACTAGTAACGTATGAAATCGTATGAAAGTACCTACAGATGTATGCACATATCAGTGCCGGAGGACAGTAATATTTCAGGATTTATAAAAAAAATTACACCATACTAATGTAGAAAATAGTTCTGCTCATTGAGATCTCCGCGATGCGTAATATAATATAAGACCATCAACTCGGTATGATATACTCGGATTGACTTTCGAAACATAGGATGCGTCTCTATCAGAGCCGGAGGATCGCAATACTTAAGGCGCGATAAATAATATTAGATGATATATATGTAGAGAAGAATGGCGTTCATTGTGTACCCCGCGATGCGTGGAATACATGTAACAATCATATCGATATGAAATATTGGCAGAATGGATGTCGAAAATACTGGTTCGTCATATGTAAGCAACTATCAGTGCACGGAAACCGTGATACTTGGGTACATAAACAAAATTAGACGACACTTATGTAGAGAGAATGGTGTTCAATGTAATCCCCGCGATGCGTAGGACAATATATGATCGATATAGTAAACTGTCCGTATTACTGCGGAAAATATTGATTCGTGATATTTAAGCACCTGTACGTCCTGGAGGACCGTAATATTTCGATAAATAAACTTGGATAATATTTATGTAGAAGGAATTGCGTTCATGGCGTGAAGTACGCGGTGCGTAGAATAATATCAGACCGATATTATTCTACGCACCGCGATGATATGAGATCGATATTATATGTTGACAGAATGAATGTCGAAAATTTTGTATCGTCAGATGTATGCACATATCAGTGCCGGAGGACCGTAACGTTTCAGGATCTATATGAAATGTTATTTATGTAGACACGAATGGTGTTCATTGTAAGAGCCGCGATGCGTCGAATAATATAGGAACATAAAATCGATATGATATATTGATAAAATGAAAGTCGAAAATTTTGATTCGCCATATGTAAGCAACTCTCAGTGCAGGACGGCTGTAATTTTGCTGGAAAACGAATAATATTGGATTATATATATGTAGTGAGAAATTGCGTTCATTATGATGCCTAGAATTATTTAAGACCATCAAATCGATATGATATGTTTTCAGTATAAAAGCAAAAACAGTGATTCATCATATGTAAGCACCTGCCAGTGGCGGAAGACCTCAGAATTAGATGATGTATTTGTAGCAACCAATGATGTCCTTAATGCGTAGAATAATAGAAGACCATTAAACAGATATGATATATTGACAGAATAAATTTCGAGAATTTGAGTCGTTATACGTAAACACATGTCATTCCTGGAGGAATGCAATATTTCAGGAACGATAAATAATATTAGATGATATTTATGTAGAGACGAATTGTGTTCATTGTGACACACGCAATGCGTGGAATAATATAAGACCATCAGATCGATGTGATGTATTGATAGAATAACAGTCGTAAATTTTGATTTGACATATGTAAGCACTCATCAGTACCGGAGGATCGTAATGTTTCAGGGTTAACAAATAAAATTAGATGTCATCTATATAGGAAAAAATTGTGTTCATTGTAAACAACGTGATGCGTAGAATTATATAGGATTATATGATCGATATGATATATTTGATCAGAATATATCAGAATGAATGTTGAATATTTTGATTCGTGATATGTTAGCACGTATCGGAAACAGAGGACCGTAATAATCCAGGGTGGAAAAAATAGAATTAGATGATGTTTATGTATAAACGAATGGTGTTTGTTGTGATACACTCAATGCGTAGAATGGTATAAGACCATCAGACCGATATGATATATTCACAGAATTGATGAAGAAAATTTTGATTCGTCATATGTACGTACCTAACGGTACCGGAGGACAGTAACATTCCGGGGTCGATAAAAAAAAAATTATATGATATTTATGTAGGAAAGAGTGTTGCCCATTGTGATACCCGTGATGTGTGCAATAATATAAAACTTTCAGATTAATGTGATATATTAGTATGATGAATGGCGAAGACAATGATTCAACATATGTAAGCACCTATCAGTGCAAGGGGACCGCAATAATTCAGAGTCGATAAATAAAATTTGATGATGTTTGGTGATGTAGAAAAGAGTGGAGTTCGTTGACACCACCGCGATGCATAGAATAATATAAGACCAACAGGTCCAAGTGATATATTGACAGAATGAATGTAGAGAACTTGGATTCGTCATATGTAAACAGTTGCACATGAAGGAAGACCGTAATATATCAGGATCGATAAATAATGTCAGTTGACATTTATGTAGAAAAGAAAGGTCTTCCTTGTGATACCGGATATGCGTAAAATAAAATAAGACAATCAGATCGGTATGATATATAGGCAGAAATAGTTTCAAAAATTTTGATGTCTCATACGCCAAGATCTATCTATGCCGGAGGACCACAACACGTCAGGGACTAAAAATAAAAATAGATGATATTTATGTAGTAAATAATGTGTTCACTGTTACCTTCGCGATGCGTTGAGTAATATAACACCATCAGCTTGATATGATCTACTGACAATTTGAATGTCGAAAACATTGATGCGTCGTACTTAAGTCGCTATCAGTGCCTGAGGATTGTAAAAGTTCTTGGTCGATAAATAAAATTAGATGATGTTTATGTAGAAAAGGGTGTTGTTCATTTAGATATCCTCGATGCGTAGAATAATGTGTCCATCAAATTGATATGATATACTAACAGAATGAGTATCGAAGAAATTGATTCGTATATTTAAGGACCTGTAGTGCCGGAGGACCGTAATATTTCAGGGTCTGTAAGTAAAACTAGATGACATTTGTGTAGAAAGAGAGGTGTTCATTGTAGACCGCGTGATGTTTTACTGACGGAATGAATGTGGAAAATTTTTAATGGACATAACTTCATTCCTCGTACCGGGACTCCGTAATATTTCAGGGTCGATAAATAATTTTGGATGATACTTATGAGGAGATAAATGGTGTTGATATTGAACCCTACGATTCGTAGAATTATATAACGCAATGAAATTAACATGACATATTGACGGAATAAATGTGGGAAGTTTTGTATCCTTATATGTGAAGTATCCTCATTATACTTACCGATAATCCGTAATAATTCAAGCCCGATAAATAAAAATGGATGTTATTTATGTGGAGAAAAGTGGTGTTCATTGTGAAACCCGCGTTGCTTTATAATAATATAAGATATTAAAATCGATATGATATGACGAAAGAATGAACATGGAAAAGTGTGAATGGTCATATGTAATCCTCCATCCTCGTACATGACATCCGTAAAGATTCAGGATCGATAAATAATATTAGATGGTTTTTATGTACAAAAATAGTGTCCGTTGTGAATCCTGCGATTCGTAGAAATATATAGCTCCAAAAAAAGAATATGATCTATTTTGACATTGAATGTGGAATATTTCGAGTCGTCACATGTTATTATTTTACTTTTCCGTAAAATTTCAGCATTCGTAGAAAATGTTAGATGATATTTGCAAAAATATTGTTAATTGTGATTCTTGCAATGCGCAGAATAATATAAGGTAAGAAAATATATATGATATATTGACTGGATTTGAAGACAACTTTGAAGAGACATGTGTAATCCTCATTGCAAGTACCGGAACAACGCAATACTTCAGGCTCGGTTACTAATATGTGAAAATATTTGTGTACAACAAAATAGTGTTCATTGCGAACCACACGGTGCGTAGAATAATATAATATCATAACTGGATTTATTATCAGAACGAATGAAATTTCGAATGGACATTGTTAACCTGATTCCTTATTCCGGAATTCCATAATGATTCAGTCTCCATAAATTATATTGGATGACTTATATGTACAAAGAAAATTGTTCATTGTGAATCCCGCGATGTGTAAAATAATATAAGGCCACAAAAATGTGATATATTGACAGAAAGAATGTGGAATATTCTGACATGATTCATGTAAACCACATTCTACGTGCTGGAACACCATAACAGTTCACTCTCGATACCTCATACTAAATGACATATATGTAAAAAAAGATGTTGCTCATTGTAAAACCCGCGATGAGTAGATTGATACAAGGATATAAAGACGAAATGATATGTTAACAGAATGAATGTTGAAAAATTGTATGGTCATATGCATACATCACTACACGTACCGGATTACCGTATAATTTTTGGCTTGATAAACATAAAATGACATTTGTGTACAAAAAAAATGGTGTTCTTTGTGAACACCGCGATTCGTAGAATAGTAGAGTACAATTAAAATCAACATAATATATTAACAGAATGAATGTGGCAAATATTAAAGTGTGTAATGTTATTTTCATTTCACGTACCGGAAATTCATAATGTATCAGACTGAATAAATGATATTAGACGGTATTTATATACAAGAAAATCGTAATTGCATTTCCGCGATGCGTGGAATAATATAAGATCATAAAATTGATACCATACACTTGCAGGATGAATGTGGAAAATTTTTAATGTCCTTTGTTGCCTCATACCAATTATCGGAATTCCGTACAATTTCAGGCTCAATTAAAAATATTAGATAATATACGTACACAAAATGCTGTTCATCTTGAAATCATCGACACATCGTATATAACAAGACAATAAGTTCGATATGATACATATGAGAAAATAAATATGAGAAAACCTGAATGGCCATATGCAAATCATATTCAACGTACCGGAACTCCGCAGTATATCAAGTTACATAAATAGCATTAGATGACTTCTGTGTACAAAAAAATGGTGTTCATTGTGAACCCCACGATGTGCGGATAATATAAGGACAGAAAATCTGTATGATACTTTGACAGAATGAATGTGAAAAATTGAATTGACATTTTTACACGTAATTTTGAATTGACATTTGTACACTTCATTCCTCGTGCAGGTATTCCGTGATATATCATTTCAGATAAATAATATTAGATGATATTTATTTATAAAAAAAATGTTTTTCTTTGTCAACCACGTGATGCGTTGAATAATGAAAAACACTAAACTAACTGGTTATGATATAGTGATAGAATGAATGTCGAGAATTTTGAAGTGACATATAAGACTTCATTCCACGTAACCTACGGATCTACATAATAATTCAGGCTAGTTAAATAATATTATATAACATTTATGCAGAAAAAATGGTGTTCATTGTGCACCTTGCGATGCGCAGAAAAATATAAGACCATAAAATCGATATGATATATTGACAGAATGAGTGTGGAGAATTTTGAATGGACATATGTAAACCTCATTTCACTTGCCGAAAGTTGGTGTACACACACGCACGCACGCACGCACGCACGCACGCACACAGAATGAACGAAGAATATTTTGAATTATCGTTTATAAACCTTATTCTACCACCCATAATGGATAAATATTAGATGATATTATTGTACAAGGAATAGTGTTCATAATGAACGCCGCGATGTGTAGAATATGTAAGCCCATAAAATCGATACGATATATTTACAGAATTAATGTGGAAAGTTATAAACTATCATATGTAAACATCATTCCAAATATCCGAAACCCGTAATATTACAGTCCCGATAAATAATATTGGATGATATATATGTACAAAAAAATGGTGTTCATTATGAACCTCGTGTTGTGTAGAATAATATAAGACCTTAAAATCGATGATATATTGATATAATGAATTTGAAAATTTTGAATGCTTTTATGTAGACCTCATGCCACATTCCAAAAGTCCATTATGTTTCAGGTACGTTAAAAGGTGTTAGATGATACTTGCGAAAGAAATAACGTTCATTGGCTATCACGCAATGCGTAAAATAATGTAAGACCAAAAAATCGATATGGAGTTTTGACATTGAAGGTGGAAAATTGACATATGTAAATCTCACTCCATGAACTCAGGAATTCAGTATTAGTTCAGGTCCATTAGTATACACTAGATGATATTTATGAACAAGAAATGGCATCCTTTGCGACTCCCGCAATACGTAGAATAATATAAGAAAATGCTGTATTAATAGTATGAATGTGGTAAATTTTGAATTGTTATACGTAAACGTTCGACGTTACTGTACTCTGTAATAATCGGGCGGGATAATATTAGATGATATTTATTTTAATTGTGTTATTGTTATCAGCGGAATATTATTGGGTCATGAAATCAATATAATATATGGACAGAATTAATGTATAAAATTAAGAACCGTTATATGAAAACTTCACTCCATGTACTGGAAATCTGTAATAACACAGGCTCAATAAATATCAATATACAACACTGACATAGAAAAAATGGATTTTATTGGAATCCAGCGATGCTTAGAAAAATGTAAGAACATAAAATCAATATGACATATTGATATATAATATACACTTTTAAACCTCATTTACCGTACCGGAATACCGTTATATATTAGACTTAAGTAATATTAGAAAATACTTTCGAACCAGAAAATGGCGTTCATTGCAAATCCCGCAAAGCGTAGAATATTATAAGACTATAACATCGGTGTAGCATATCGACAGAATGAATGTAAAATATTTTGAAGTGATATATGTAAAAACAACATTCCTCGTTGCCGTACTACGTCATATTTCTGGAGCGATAGATAATATGAAATGATTTATATGAACAAAGAAGTTGTCATAGTGAACCCCGTGATTCCTCGAATTAGGCCGTAACATCGATATGCTATATTGACAGAATAAATGTGGAAAATTTTGAATTGCCACATGTAAACATTATTCCACGTACCGTATATCCGTAACAATTCAGGCCCGTTAAATAATGTTCGATGACATTTACGAACAAAAAAGTGGTGTTCATTGCGAATCCCGCTATGCGTAGAATAATAAAAAACTGCAAAAACGATAGGTTACACTGACAGAATGAATGTAAAATTTTGTATTGACATATGCAAACAACTTTCCACGTCGCTGTACTTCGCATTATATGAAGCGCGACATAATATTTATGTACATAATATTTATGTACAAAGAAATGGTGGTCATTGTGATCTCCATTACGCGCAGAATATTATTAATAAAATGGAAATGATATTCTTACAGAATGAATGTGGAAAACTTTGAATTGTCATATGTAAAACTCATTCTACGCACCAGAAATCCGTAAAAATTCAGACAATATAAATAACATTAGACGATATATACGTAGAAAGAAGTGGCGTTCAATGGAAATCCAGTCATGCATACCACAATGTAAGACCATCAAATAGACGTGATATATTGACGGTATGATTGTGAAGTATTTTGAATTGTCATATACAAGCCTAATTCCAACTAACGGAAATCCGCAATATTTCATGCTCTTCAAATAATATTGAATCATACATACAATCAAAGAAATTGCATTCAATGCGAATTCCGCAATTCGTGGAGTACTGTAAGATAACAAAATCGATATGGTATATTGTGTATAATTTTGAATAGTTATATGTAAACAATATTCCACATTGCCCTGTTCCGCAATATTTAGAGTGTGATAGATAATATTAGGTGATATGTATGATCAATGAATAGTGGTCATTGCGAACTACGCGATACGAAGAATACTGTTAGGCCATTAAAAAAGATGATATATTGACAGAATGTATGTGGAAAATTTTGGATGGCAAATTGTATAGCTCATTCCGAATACACGAATTTCGAATACTTCAGACTCGTTAAATAATATGAGATGATATTCATGAACAAATAATGCTTCCATTACGAAACTCGCAAAGCGTAGAAAAATATAAGACAACAAAATCGAATTTATACTTTGACAGAAAGAAAGTGGAAAATTTTGTATTGATATTAATGAACAACGTTTCACGTTCCTGTACTCCGTAATATGTCAGTCGCGATAAACAGGATTAGATGATATTGATAGAGAAGTGGTGATGATTGTCAACCTCCATATGCGCGGAATATTACTCAGTAAAGTCTGTATATTTTGACAGAACGAATGTGGAAAATTTTAAATGGCCAAGTTAAAACCAATCCATCCACCTGACCGTAATACTTCTGGCTTGGGAAATAGTACTGGATTATATTTACGATAAAAAAAATGACGTTCGTGGCAAATCCCGCTTTGCGTAGCATAATGGAAGAAAATGAATTCGAAATGCTACATTGACAGAATGTGGATATATTTTGAAACGATATATGTAAACATCTTTCACGTTGTTGTCTTTCGTAATTTAATTTTGTATTAAATATTCAAGGCGCGATGGATAATAATAAATGATCTTTACTCAAGACTCTTACAATTTATGGTTACAATAAGTGCGTGTGTGTACTACCAAAGGCAAACATCGTTCTTTCGACGTTACAATGTACAAAGAAATGGTTGTCAAGATAAACGTAGTATACGTTCCGTTAGTATACGTTCCGTAGTATACGTTACGATGCGTAGTATATTATTAGGCAATGAAATCGAAATAATATATTGATAGAATAAGTGCCGAAAATTTTGAATGGTGATATGTAAACTTCATTCCACGTACAGAAAATCCGTAATAATTCAGGCTCGTGAAACAATATTTGATGATATCTAAGAACAAAAAAATTACTCTCATTGCGATTTCGGCAATGTGTCGAATAATACAACATAATAAAGTCGATAGAGTGTATTGACAGAATGAAATTAGAAAATATTTGATTTGTACATGTAAACAACATTCCACGTTGCTATACCCCGCAATATTCCAGCTGCGACAGAGTATCGAATTGTATTTTGTATAAAGAAATGGTTGTCATTGAGAATACCGTAAAGCGAAGAATATTATTAGGCAATAAAACCGAAATAATGAAATGGCAAAACGAATGTGAAGAATTTTGACACAAGCAAAATAACGTACAAAGTTGTTATGTGATATGTCAGGCGAGGTAAATAATATTAGAGGATACTTGTGTATAAAGAAATAGTGGACATTGTAAACGCCGTAGAATATTATTAGGTAATAAAGTCGATATAACATATTGACATATGAATGTTGTAAATTTTGGGTGGTCACGTGTAAACTCTACACGTGACTATCACTACACTCACCAAAAACCCGTAATAATTTAGGTCCAACAAACAACATTAGAAGACATTAACGTAGAAAAAAATGAAGTTCATTTCCAATCTTGCAATCCGTAGAATAACGTTGGACAATAAAATGAATATGAAATACTGACAGAATGACTGTTGATAAATTCGTATGGTTACGTATGAACCTAATTCCACGTACCGAAAGTCCGTATATAAGTTTCGTTAGATTAAATTAGATGATATTTGCGAAAAAAATGGCCTGATGTCTAACATCGAATTGTATTTCCCGACCTATTGGCTAACACCGGAAGACGTTCCTCATACTGATGGTTCACATCGAAGTTCGTTTCTCGGCCTAATGGCTAACAACAAAGGAAGTTTCACGGCCTGATCTAATATTGACTATCTTTTCTCGGCCTGATGGAGATCCATGCAGGATCATCGGCACGATTGTTAAGATCGAAGGATTTTCTCGTCCTGATGACTAACATCGAAGGACATTTATCGAACTGGTGGCTAACATCGAAAGAAATTTTTCGGACTAATGGTTAATATCAAAAGACATTCCTCGGTCTGATGTGTAACATCGTAATACGTTACTCGGACTGATAGCTAACATCGATGTACGCTCCTCGGGCTGATGTCTATCATCCAAGGACTTCTTCGGCCTGATGACAGACATCGAAGTACATTTCTCGGCCTGATGGCTAACATCGATTTACCCCCTTCGCCCTAATGGATAACACCTAATCACGCTTCTGGATAAAATCGAAGGTCGTTTCTCGAGCTGATGTATAACATCGATGTTCGTATTTCGGCCTGATACCTAACATAGCAAGTCGTTTCGCGGCCTGATTGCTAAGGTCGATGTATGTTTCTCGGCACGTTGGCTAACATGGCAGGCTATTTCCCGGCTAGAATTATAATATAGAATCTCGTTTCTCGGTCTGATGGCTAACATCGACGGAGCTTCTCGCCCCAATGCCAAAGATCGGATGTCGTTTCTCGGCCTAATTGCTAACATCGAATTTCGATACTTTGCCTGCTGGCTAGCATCGATTGACGTATCTCGTCCTGATGTAATAACATCGGTGTATTTTCTCTGTCTGATATCATTCATCGATGTACGATATTCCGTCTGATGATTAATATCGAATGACTTTCTTTCTGGTCTGATATCCAACATGGGAGGAATTTTCGAGGCATGTCTAAAATCGAAGTTCATTTCTCGGCCCGATGTCTGACATCGACATTCTTTCTCGGACTGGTGTATTTAACCTCACGCTACGAAACGGATGACCGTAATTTCAGGTACGTCAGATAACATTGAATGAACATAAAGATGTCTTTCATTGCGAAACCCGCAAAGTGTAGAATAATATAAAACAATAAAATCCATATGGTGTATTTGCAGAATTATTGAGGACGGTTTTGAATTGTTATGTGTAACAACATACCGCGATGTTCTAGCCCGTAATACTTCAGGCACCATAGATATTGTTAGATAATATTTGTGTATTAAGATATGGTGGAAATTTTGATCCCCGTTTTGAGCAGAACGTTATTAGGCCAAAGAAATCGATATGATATATACAGGAGGGTGTATAGAAATTTGAATGGTCATATGTAAACCTGAACCCACGTGAATAATCCGTAATATTTCAGCCTCGTTTATTAATATTAAGTGATATTTCCGAACAAATTGCGTTCATTGCTAATTCCACAATGCGAAGGTTAATATAAAACATGAAATCTCTATTATATATTAACAGAATGAATGTTGAAAATTTGGAATGGTCAGATGTTAACTTCACTCCACGCACTGATATCAGTAATAATTCAGGGTCGTTGAAGAATATTAGGTGACATTTACGAATAAAAAAAAATGTCGATAATTGCGAATCACGCAATGCGTATAATACTATAAGGCAATAGAAACGATATGGTATATTGACGGAAGGAGTGCGGTTAACTTTGTTTATTAACAACAAAATTGGCATATGAATGTAACATTTTACGTTGCTGTACTCGGTAGCATTTCTGTCGGATATAATAATACTAGGTGATTTCAATGTGAAAGAAATAATGGTCATTGTTAAACCCGTGGTGCGTAGAATACTGTCAGTGAAGTCAATATGATATATTGACTGAATAAATATGAAAATATTAAATTGACATATGTAATCCTAATTCCACGTACCGGAAGTCCGTAACAGTACAGGTTCGATATATAGTATTAGATGATGCTTATGTACAGAGGAATGGTGATTACTGTGAATCACGAGAAGCGTAGAAAGTTATTGAGCAATAAAATTTATATGACATATTATCAGAGAGAGTGTGGGAAATTTTGAATTTTTATATGTAAACCTTATTATAGGATCCGAAATATTAAAGGATCGTTGAATAATATTAGATGAAATTTACATACAAGAAAATTTACATACAAGAAAGTTTACATACAAGAAAATTTTCATACAAGAAAATTTACATACAAGAAAATTTTCATTGCTAATCTTGCAATGCGTACAATAACATAAGACAGTAAAATTTAAATGACATACCGACAGTATGAAAGTGGAAAATTTGAATTGACATTTGTGTAAATTGACACAAACTTTACACGTCTCTGTTCTTCATAATATTTCTGGCGCGACAAGTAATATTGGTCGAATGTAAACTTGAAATCATGTACAGGAAATCAGTAATATTTCAGGCTCATTAAATAATATTAGCTGATATTTCCGAACAAAATGCTTTCAAAGCTAATATCGCAATACGTAGGATAATACAAGACATAAAACCTCTGAAATTTTGAGTGGACATATGTAAACTTCATTCTAAGAATCAGAAATCCGTACTACTTCAGCATCGTTATTTACTTTTGGATGATGTTTACGAACAAGAAATGGCTTTCGGTACGGATCTGTGTTACATATTGTCATTCAATACTTTTTACATTCATTCTCTCAATATCTGATGGTCCCAAACTATTCTATGCTACTCAAAATTAACAAATTTTTTAATATAAAACAACAATTCAGAAGTATTTATCTTCCTCGAAAAAATACGGCCTACTAGTACGAATCGGTGCAAACACATGTTCATTCAAAACGTTTTACACTCTTCCTATCAATAAACTGTCTGGGTCTGATGGTCTATTATTCTACGCGGGTATCAAAATGTACAAATATTTTGTACGAAATTATACGACCCTCCGGTACGTATCGGGGCTTACATATGTTCATTCAAAATAATTTGCATTCAGACTATAAAATAATTTCTCTCTCTTATGGTCTTATATTATTCTACGCATAGCAGATATCAAAACGAACATATTTTTGAGTATAAGACAACGATTTTGTGTTATTTATCGTCCTTGAAATAATACGATTGTCTAATAGGAATCGGAGTTATATATGAAAATTCATAGCATCCAACATTCACTATCAATGTATTACATCGATCTGATGGTATAAAACTATGCTACTGCTCGCGGCAAATGAAATGAATAAATTTAAAAAAGAAAGGCGATTAAGTACTATTGATCGTACCCGAATAAGTACGCTCCTCCTGTACGCATCGGGGCTTACTTACAATCAATCAAAACGTTCTACATTCTCCCTATTAATAGATTATCCGACGTTCTTATATTATTCTATGGATCACGGTGTTCACAGTGATCACATTTCTTAATATATAACGACGATCCAGTATGATTTATCGTCCCCGTAGTAATACGTCCCTACGGTAAAATTCGTGGCATACAAATGACATTTTAAAATATTCCATATTCAATCAATCAATACAATATCTCAATCCGATGGTCGTTTATTATTCACATATTATGCACATCGCGGGTATCAATATGAACAAATTTTTTAAAATAAAACAACGATTTATAATTATTAATCGTTTCCAAAATAGTACCGCCACCCGTATGGATCGGGCTTTACACATGTTCATTCAAAATATTCTACCTTCTTTCTACCTATATATTATCGCGATCTGATAGTCTTAGATAATTCTATGCATCACGGATACCAAAGTGTACGAATTTTTTAATACAAGAGTTTAGTATTGTTTATTGTTCCCGTAATTACGTGGTCTTCCAGTACGGATCGCTGCATATGTATGATCGTTCAAAATATACTACATTTACATTACCAAAAGATAATCACGCTCGGACTATCGCAAAATGCTCTACTAATCTCAGGGACAACAATGAACGCAATTTTAAAATGTAAAACCACGATTAAATATAATTTTTCGTCCCCTAAAGAATACTTTCCTTCGGTACGGATCGGGTATTATATATAGACATTTAAAGAATTCTGCATTCATTCTACATATTATTTCGATGTTATCCTACGCATTTCGGGCATCCAAGTGGCAAATGTTTTTAATCTAAAACAACTTTTTAGTATAATTTATCGTTCCCGAAAAAATTCATTCCTCCGCTAGGGTTCGGTGCTTACGTATGATAATTCAAAATATTCTACATTGACTCTATAGATATATTGTCTCCCTCTGATGGTCCTGTATTGTTCTTCGCACCGCGGGAATTACAATGAACAACTTATTTAATATGAAACAACGATTTAGTATTTTGTCTACTCCCCGAAATTATACGATCCTCTTGTACGATTTCGGAGCTTATACGTGGTTATTTAAAATAGGCTACATTCACTCTAACAATCGGTTGATCTTACATATGATCCTATATTATTCTACACATCGCGGGGATCACAATGAACACAATTATTTTAAAATGGAACGACGATGAAGTATTATTTATGGTCCATGAGATATTACGCTCCTCCGGTACAGATCAAGGCTTACATCTGATCATTCAAAATATTTTACATTCACTCCATTGGATTTCCTTCCATCTCACGGTCTTATATTATTCGACGCATTGCAGGGAAACAATTTTTTAATGAAAACAATTTTTTAATTAGAACAACTATTCTGATTTATTTATAGTCCCCGAATTAATATGCTCCTCCGATACGGATCGGGACTCACATAAGCTCATTCAAAATGATCTATTTCATTCTATCGGTACTTTATTTCTATTTGATGGTCTTATATTATTCTAAGCATAATGGATAGCAAAACTTACAAATTTTTTTTAATTAAAAAAACGGTTTAGTATTATTTATGGTCACAGAAACTCTAGGCACCTCCGTTACGGATTGTGACTTTCAGGTGATAATTCAAAATATTCTACATTTACCCTTTAGATAGATTATCTCTCACTTACATTCTTATATTATCCTCCGCAACGCGATGACCACAATGAAAACAGTTTTATAACATAAACAATGATTAGATGTTATTTATATTCCGTTGAAGTCATACGCTTTCACAGTTACGTATCGGGGCTGACATACGATTATTCAATATATTCCATATTCACTCTATCAATTGACTTTCTCCCTCTGGTGTTCTTATCTTATTCTATGCATCGCGGAGATCACAATGAACACAAATTGTTAATATCTAGCGACGACCGGTTATTATTTGTTTTACCCGAAATAATATGCTCCTCCGGTACAGATCGGAGCTTACATACGATAATTCAAAATATTCAACATTCATTCTGTAGGTAGATTATCTCCCTCTGATGATCTAGTATTATTCTACACCTCGTGGGAATCCCAACGAACACAATTTTTTGATATATATCGACGATCCAATTATATTTATCGTCAACGAAATAATAGGCTACTCAGGAACGGATAGGGGCTCAGATATGATTATTCAATACATTCTAAATTCATTCTCTCAATACATTACACTGATCTGATTATCTTAAACTATTCTGTTCATCGCGGGGACCACAATGAACAAATCTGTTAATACAAAACAACCATTTAGAAATATATATCGTCACCGAAATAATAATTCCGTCGCTAAGAATAGTGCCTTACATTTGAACATTCGAAATATTTTCTATTCATTCTATTAGTATGATATCTCGGTCTGATGGTTATATAATATTCTACACATCGGGGTGTTGACAATGAACAAGTTTTTTCTTTAAAACAACGATTAAGTATTATATATGGTCCCTGAAATGGTACGCTTCTACGGCACGTCGGGGCATAGATATAATCATGCAAAATAATCTACATTCACTTTATCATTATATCATCTCGATCTGATGCTCTCACATTATTCTACGCACCGCGGGATTCGAAATGTACAAATTTTCTTATACGAAACAATGATTCAGTATTATTTACCGTACCCGAAGTTATACGATGCTTCGATAATACAAATCGGAGATTGCAAATGATTACTCAAGATACTTTATATCCATTCTGTCAATATGTAACATCGATCTGATCGTCTTATTATATTCTTTCCATCACGGGGATCAAAACGAAAAAAATTTTAAATATAAAACCACGATTTAGAATTTTTTAGCATGCCCGAAGTAGTACGATCTTCCGGTACGGATTGGGGCATACATATGTTTACTCAAAATATTCTACATGCATTCTACAAATAGATTATCTCTCTCTGCAAGTCTTATGTTATTCCACGAATCGCGGGAAGAACAATGATTACAATTTTATAATATATACGAAGATCCAGTATTATATATCGTCCCCGAATTTATTAGATCCTCCGGTATGTATCGGGCATACATATGTTAACTAAAAATATTCGACATGCACTCTACAAACAGCTTATCTCTCTCTCTGACGGTAGAGACCATAGTAAGTGTGGTGTGATAGTAAGAGTACTATTCCACGCATCCATGACCAAAATAAACACAATTGTTTAATATATAACGTTGAACCAATATTATTTATCGTCCTAGAAGTCATACGCTTCTCCGGTACATAACGGGGCTTACATATCATCATTCAAATAATTTAACATTCACTCTATCTGTAGATTATCTGCCTCTGATTGTCTTATGTTATTTTACGCACTGCGGATTTCAAAATAAACATATTCCTTAATATAAAATCGCTATTTAGTGTCATTTGTGGTTCTTGAAATTATAAGCTCCTCTGACACGTATCTTGGCTCACATATGATCATTAAAAAATTGATGCAATCACACTAACAACAGATTGTCTCCCTCTGAAAGCCTTATGTCGTTCCACGCATCGCTGTGATTGTACTTGCAATTTTTTAACATATAACGTCGATCATTATTTATCGTCTCCGAAGTAATACACTTCTCCAGTACGGTTGGGGACTTACATTTGACCATTCAAATATTTCTGAATTTACACTATCCATTGATTGTCTCCAACAGATGTTCTTATATTATTCTACACATCGCGGGGATCACAATAAATACAATTTTTTAAAATGTAGCAATACAAAATTGTTTATCTTCCCAGAAATAAAACGCTCCTCCGGTACGTGTCGGGGCTTACGTATTATAATTCCAAATATGCTACAATCATCCTGTCAGTAGATTATCCTCTGAATACCTTATATGATTCTGCGCCTCGCGGGGTTCACAATGAACACAATTTTTTAATATATAACGACGATCATATGTTATTTATTGTCCCCGAAGTAATACGGTACTCCGGTATTGTCCGGTTCTTACATATAAACATTCAAAATATTCTTCATTCCCCCCGTCAGTAGATTCTCTCCTCCTGGTATTCCTATATTGTTCTACGCATTGCAGAGTTCACAATGCAGACAATTATTTGATACATAACTTTGAACTTAAATTATATATCCTAACCGAAATAATACGATAACCCGGTTTCCGATCGGAGCTTACACATGGTTATTCAGAATATTATACATCATTATATTAACCCGATCTGATGGTCTCATAATATTCTACGCATCACGGGGATAACAAAGAACACATTTTATTAGCATAAAAAGATAATTTAGTGTTATTCATCGTCCACAAAATAATTTGATCCTCTGATATTGATCGGGGCTTATATATGATAATTCAAAATGTACTACATTCATTCTATCAGTATATTATCTCGAACTGATGGTTTTGTATTTTTCCTTGCATCTAAGGTGTAAAATGTACGAATTTCTTAATATAAAACGGCGACTTAGTTGTATTTATCGTCCTCGAAATTTTACGCTCCTCCGGAGCGCACCGAGGGTTACATATGATCATTGAAAATATTTCGCACTATTTCTATCAACATAATAAATTTCTATCAACGCGGGTACCAGAATGAAAAAATTTCTTGATGTTCAGCAATGATTTAGTATTATTTATCGTCTGCGAAATAATACGATCCTCCTGTACTGATAACTACTACACGTGATAATTGAATATTCTACATTCATTCTATCAATATACTGTATAGATCTGACGGTTTTATATTATTCTACACTTAGCGGGGATAACAAGGAAAGGAATTTTTTAATATATTGATGTTTCAACAACATGTATCGCCTCCGGAATAATACAGTCATTCGATTCGTAACGGGAATTACATTTGATAATACAAAATATTCTACTTTGACTCAATCAATATATTATCTACATCTGATTGTTTTATCATTTTATGCATTGTGAGTATCAAAAGAAACAAAATTTTTAGTGAGGAAAGTCGACTTAGTATTATTTATCGTACACGATATTATAAGAACATCTGTTAAGGATCTGGACGAGAATGTAAATTCGACATTAGCTATCAGGCCGAGGAACGAACTTCGATGTTAGACATCAGGCCGAGACT
Organism: Lepidotrigona ventralis hoosana; assembly: GCA_002806875.1. Classification (NCBI taxonomy): domain Eukaryota; kingdom Metazoa; phylum Arthropoda; class Insecta; order Hymenoptera; family Apidae; genus Lepidotrigona; species Lepidotrigona ventralis. Next base: position 34,759 of record NIPQ01020818.1, read on the forward strand.
CGACCGTCGGTGTTTTACTTCAGAACGACTAACTAGATTCAATGTTATAGATCAGGACGATAAACCATTCTGAATGATAACAATCAGGCCGAGAAACTTCATTCTAAGTTAGCAGTCAGGCTGAGAAACGTCCTTCGAAGTTAGATATCAGGCTGAGAAACATCCTACGATTTTATCCACCTGGCCAAGAAACAAGCATGGATTAGCTATTAAGCTGAGAAACTTTCTTCGATGTTATTCATCAGGCTGAGAAACATCCTACCACTTTATCCACCTGGCCAAGAAACAAGCATCGATGCTAGCCATCAAAGAGTATAACGTAGAATGTTAGCCATCACGAAAGGAATTGATCGTCGATGTTAGTCATCAGGCAAAAAAAAATTCTATGTTAGTCGTCAGGCTGAGGAGGAAACTGCGATGGTAGACATCAGATCGAGAACCAACCATCGATGATAGCAATCAGGCCGCGAAACTTCCTTTGATGTTTGTCTTCAGGCCTAGGAAAGTCCTTCGATATTTAGAATCAGGCTGTGAATCTTCTTTTGATTTTAGACATCATGAAGTGAAACTTCTTCCTCTGCTATCAGGCCGCCAAACGTACTTCGATGCTTGCAATCAGGCAGAGAAACTTCCGTGGATGTTAGACATCCGGCCGAGAAACGAAACTCTATGTTAACCAAGAGACAGAGAAATTACCTTCGATGTCAAACATCAGGCCGAGAAGCCTCCTCAGATGTATGTCATTAGGACGAGGAACGCACTTCCATGTTATCCTTCAGGCCGTGAAAAGTACTTAGATATTAGCAATTGGCCCGAGAAACGTTCTTCGATGTCAGCCATCATGCCGAGAAACCAGAATCAGATGTTAGCCACCATGCTGACTGACAAATTTCGATGATAATAGTCAGGCCGGGAAAACAACACATATGTTAGCAATCAGGCCGGGAAACATACTTTGTTGTTCGACGTCAGGCCGAAAAACCAACTTCGATTTTAGATATCAGGCTGTGATACTTAATTCGATGTTAGCCATCAGACCGCGGAACGACATTCGATAATAGACGTCAGGCGGAGAAAACAACTTCGATGTTAGCAATCAGGAAGAGAAATGTACTTCTAAGTTAGACTTCAGGCCGCGAATTTTATTTGATATTATCCATCAGGACGATGATCGACATTCGATGTTAAACATCAGGCCGAGGAAAATCGACCGATGTTAGCCATTTGGCCGAGAAGGTATCTTCGATTTCAGCCATCAGGACTAGATATGTACTTCGAAGTTAGCCACCAGCCTGAGAAATGACATGCGATGTTACACATCAGAACGAGGCACGACCTTCGATATAAGCCAGCAAATGTTCCCCAATGTTAGCATTATGGCCGAGAAAAGAACTTTGATGTTCGCCATCAGGCTGAAGAACGGCGTTCGATATTAGCAATCAGGCCGAGGAACGGCGTACCATGTTAGCCATCAGCCCAAGGGACGGCGTTCGACGTTAGCCATCAGGCCGACGAATGACTTTCGATGTTAGCCATCAGGCCGACAAACGACATTTGATGTTAGCCGTCAAACCGGGGAACGAATATCAATTTTAGGCATCAGGACGAGAAGCTTCCCTTGATGATTGTCATAAGGCCGAGAAACTTCCGACGATGATGGTCGTTTGCACGAAAGGGTCTGATATTAGTCACGACGCCTAAAAGCGAGCATCGGTGTTTGTCACGAGTACGCGGACCGTATTCCGATATCAGGCATCACGCCAATAGAATTCCTTCAATATTGGTAATCAGACCGAGAAACGACGCTTGATGTTATGCATAAGGCCGTGAAACTTCGTTCGGTGTTATACGCCAGGCCGAGAAACATCCTTCGATGTTAGCCACCAGACCGGGAAAAGGTCTTCGATGACAAACATCAAGTAATGAATTATCCTTCGATGAGATACTTCGGGCCGGGAAACATACTTCGATGTTAGATATCACGCCGAGAAACCTGTTTCGATTATAAACATCCTGCCGGGAATGACATTCCATGTAAAGCATCAGGCCGAGAAACTTCATTCGAAGTTAACCATCTGACCGGGAATCCAAATCTGATTAAAGATATTAAGCAGCATACATCAATTTTAGATATCATGGTGATTAAATTACTTCGACGTTAGCATTCATGGTGAGAAACGTATTTCTCTGCTAGCCATCAGGCACAGAAACCTATTTCAATGTTAGTCATCAGGCCGATTAGAGTCGTTCGTTGTTTGCCACCTGGACGAGAAACGTAATTCGTTGTTAGCTTCAGACCGAGAAACTTACTTCGGTGATAGTCGTATGGCAGACAGATGTACTACTATACTAGACATCAGGACCAGAAACGTCCTGCGATATCAGCTATCAGGTGGAGAAGTGACCTGCGATTTTCGAAATGAGGCTGAGAAACATGATTCGGTACTAGGCATCAGGAAGTATTTGAAATTCGATGTTAGCCACCAGGCCGAGAAACTTCGACTGATGTTATGCAGAAGGTCAGAAGCGTCCTTTGATATTAGCAATCCGGCCGAGAAATGAACTTCGATGCCAGACAACGTACCATAATATATCTTTCGATATCAGCCATCAGGCCGAGTAATTCGATGATATTCATCAGCCAGAGAAACGACGTACGATGTTAGACATCAGGTCGGGAAAATTTAGTCGTTGCTAGCCATCAAGACGTGAAACGAAAATCGATGTTAGATATCAGTACGAGAAATTTCCTTCGTTGTTAGACATCAGGCTAAGAAGCAACATTCAAAGTTATCCATCAGGTCTGTATTCGAGTTTCATTGTTACACATCATGCCGATGAACGTCTATCGATGCCATTAGCCATGAGGACGAAATACGTACTTCGATGTTAGCGATCAGATCTTGGAATCATATTCGATGTTAGGCATCCGGCCGAGAAGCCACCTTCGAAGCCATCATGAGGAGCAACGTTCTATCATGTTAGCCGTCAGTCCTGAATGTGAACTGTGATGTTAGATATCAGGCCGATGAAAAACGTTCGATGCTAACTATCAGGCAAAGAATCATCCTTCGATGTCAGCCACCAGGACTAGGAACGTACTTCGATGTTAGCCATCATGTTCCAAAACGTACTTCGAAGAGCGCCATCAGGTCGAGAAGCGTCCTTCGAATTAGATTTCTGACCGAAAAACGACAACCGGTGTTAGTTGTCAGGACGAGATATGACATTCTATGTTAGACATCTGGCCGAGAATGTTCCTTCGATGTTATGAACAAGGCCGCGAAACATCATTGGAAGTCACACATCAGGCCGAGAACCGTCCCTCGATATTAGGCATCAGCTCGGAAACGATTTTCGATAATAGACATCACGCCGAAACGTTGATGTTAGACGTCAAACGACAAGAGTGAAACGACATTCCATCTCATCCATCAGGACGAAGAACTATATTCAATGTTAGCCAATGGGCCGAGAAATGTCCTTCGACATCAGGTATCTAGTTCAGAAACGTTATTATATTTTAGGCATGACGCCGAGAAAAGTCATCGGTGTTAACCATTAGGCCAGAAACGTATTTCTAAGGTTGACGTATTCGGCAGAGAAACGTTACTCGATGTTAGTCATCAGGCCGAGAAACGTCATTTGATGTTAGCCACCACACCGTGGAGCGACCTTTGATGTTAGCAATTAGGCCGGGATCGGTTTGAGACATCAGGCCGTGAAACTTCCTTCGATGTTAGCCATCAAGAAGAGTATCATACTTCGGTATGATTCATCAGACCGAGATACGTATTTCGAAATCATACATCAGGCAGATGAACTTCCTTCTACTTTAACTATCAGGCCGAGTAAGTTCCTTCGATGTTAGACATCAGGCCGAGAGAATTCATTCGATATTAGACATCAGGCCATCTGAATATCTGTTATGTTATACTTCAGGCCAAGAGACGAACTTCAATGATAGCCGCCAGAACGAGAAATGACACTCGATGTTAGTCATCAAGGCGAGAAGCAATGTTCCATATTAGCCATCAGCACGAGTCATATTAACCATTCAGCACTCCATTCGATGTTAGCAATCAGGTCGAGAAACTTCGAAGTTAGATATCGGGTCGAGAAATGCATTTCGACGTTAGCAATCATGCTGAGAACAGTACTTTGATGTTAATCATCAGACCGAGCATTGACCTTCAATGTTAGATATTATTTTGTGAAAACTTCCTCGATGTTATCCATTAGGATGAGAAACGATTTACTGTGATAGCTTTAAGGCCGATGAACATCCTTCGATTTTAGCCATCAGGCCGAAAAACATAAGTCAATGTTAGACATGATGCCGAGAAGCGGAATTGAATGTTAGCCATCAGTCCGAGAAATATGCTTCGATATTAGTAATCAGGCCGAGGAACGTCTTTTGAAGGTAGACATCAGGTCGAGAAACATGATTCTATATTAGCCATCAGGAATAGGAACAGACTTCCTTATTAGCTATCATGTCGAAACGACTTTCGATGTTTGGCTTCAGACCGAGGAACCATCTTCGACCTTAGCCCTCAGACCGAGAAACTTCCGTCTCAATGCAAGCCATCAGTCTGAGAAACGAACATCGATATAAGCAAAGAAACGTCCTTCGGTGATATACGAACAGGCCGAGAAATGTAGTTTGATGTTAGCCATCAGGACAAGAAACGTACTTCGATGTTAGATATCCGGACGAGAGATGTCCTTCGATGTTAGACATCATGTCTTATAACGTACATGGAGCCATCACGCCCGAAAACGAAATTCGATGTTATACATCAGGCCGAGAAATCCTTTTCGATTATAGCCGTCATGCTGAAATACGACATTCGATATCATATCGACTTTAAGGCCCAATAATATTTTACCCATCACGGGGATTACAATGATATTACATCATTGATATACATAAATATCAAATACTATTGTCTCACCTGTAATGTTGTGGAGTACAGCAACGTGGAATGTTGGTTACATATGTAGTTTACATATGTAATTTACATATGTAGCTTGCATACGTCCTTTCAAAGTCTTCCACCTTCATTCTGTCCGGGTACCATATTGACGTTATTGTCTTATACTAATCGATGCATTGCGGAATTCGCAATGAACGCAATGTTTTCTGTTCTTAAATGTCATCTAATATTGTTTATCGAGCATTAAATGTTTCGTGCTTCTTGTATGTGGAATGAGGTTTACATATGCACGTAAAAAGTTTTTCGCAAACATTCTGTCAATATATCATATCATATTATGGTCTCGCATTATTAAACACATCGCCCGTTCCTCAGTGGTCGACATTTCTTTCTGCGTAAATATCGTCTAATGTTATTCATCGTGCCGGAAGTATTAAGGATTTCCAGTACATGGATGAGGTTTACAAGTGGCCACTCAAAGTTTTCGTCATTTTTTCTGTTTTGTCATATCGATTAGATCGTCTTATATCATTCTACGCACCGCGAAGGTCACTATGAACTCCATTTTATTGTACATAAATAACGACTCTAATACTATTCATCGTACCCTATATATTATTATCCGATATAGCAATAAGGGGTGCGGTACGTGCATAGGGATTTACACTTAAAATGTTTGACGTTCACTTTGTCAATACCTTTCATGGTCATAAATTATTCTGAGCATCGTTGGGATCTCTATGAATAATATTTCATTGTAAATGAATATCATATAGTATTATTTGGCCTTAAATATTACATATATTCGGTACGTGAATTGAGGTTTACATATGGCTCTCACGAATGTTCGACACATTCTGTCAGAATGACACGTTGATCTGATAATCCTATATATTGTTCTAAGCATCGCGGGTATCACTATGAACATTACTTTATTTTACTTACTTCTAATATTAACTAATATCATCTAATATTATTTATAAACTCAGAAATATTACGGTGTTCCGGCATGTTGAATTAGGTGTACTGATTGCATTTCAAAATTTTCGACGTTCATTCTTTCAATATATCATATCGATCTGATGTTCTTGTATATTACACTATGATTCGCGGTTACATTATAAGCAACAATTTTAGTACATAAATACCATCCATTTCTTTTTATCGTGCTCGCAATGTTAAGTTGTTCCAGTACGTGGAGTGTGGTTTCCATATGAGAACTCAAAATTTCCGAAATTTATTGTTTCAATACATCAAATCGGTCTGATGGTTGTATGATATTCTATGCATCGCGTGGTTCAAAATGAACCTAACTTCATTGCACATCATTAACTTCTAATGTTATTCATCTTGCTTGAAGTTTTACGGACTTCCATACATGGACTGATTTTTACATTTGACACTTCAAACATACCGACAATCATACTGTCATTATATAATATAAATCTGATTGTCTTATATTAATCTATGCACTACGTAGTTCGCTACGAATATCATTTCTGGGTGCATAAATGTCATATGATATTTCTTATCGAGCATGAAGTACTACGAAGTTACGGTAGGTGAAATGAGATTTACACGTGCACATTCATAATATTCTTACTTATTTCTTCAATATATCATATCGATATGATAGTCTTATGTCTTTTTACATGTCGCGATCTCTGTGAACATTATTTTACGTACACAAATATAATCTAATATCATTTTTCGAGCCTGAAATTTTGAGGTTTAGAAACAAAAATTCTAAATCTTTGTCTTTCATTCTGTCAATAAATCATTTCGATTTGGTGGTCTTATATTACTGTACGAATCGTGTGGATCACTATGAACAACATTTTATTGCGCATATATATCATCCAATATTATTTATCGAGGCTGAAATATCATGAAGCAGCGGTACTTGGAAAGATGTTTACATATGACAAATTTAAATTTTCTACATACATTCTGTCAATATATTATCAATCAGTTGGTCTTATATCATTATACGTATGGCGGGGTTCATTATTAGTACCATATAAAAGTACAAAATCATCTGATAGCAGTCATCGAAACTAACATGTTAGCGTGTTTCGGTACGTAGAATGAGGTTTACGTATGTCAGTATTAAAGATTCGCCATTTATTCAGACACTACATCATACCGACCTGATGTTATAATATTTTATGCAGCTCGGGGTTCATTATTAACAACATCCTGTTGTTTCAGATCCAGATATTATAAAGACAGAATGAATGTTGCAAGTTCTAATTTGTTATACGTAAGCCGAAAACCGTACAGGAGGACCGTAACAATTCAGGGTCTATATAGAATATTAAAATGTCATATAATACAATATGTGTTTATTGTGATTCTCGTGATAAGTGGAATAACATATAAAAAGAGATCGAAATCATGTATTGACAAAAATAATGTAGAAAGTATTGAAATGTTTCATCTGATCTATGACATGTACATGAGAGCCCTAATATTTCATGTTCGATAAATGATATTAGATCGTCGTTATAGATGTGGAAAGTGTATTCATTTTGATCCTCACAATGCGTGGAATAATATAAGAATATCAGAATGACATAATATGTTGACAGAATGAATGTCGAATATTTTAATTCGTCCTATGTAAGCCCTTGAATCGTACAGAATGGCAGTTATATTTCTGGGTCGATAAATAATGTTAGATCATCATTATACATCAAAAAATTCTGTTCACTGTGATTCCCGCGATGCGTAGAAAAATGTAAGAAAATCATGTCAGAATTTATTGTTTCGGTGAATTAAGACAATAAAATTGATATTGTATATTGACAGAATGGGGAAACTTTGAACAGACATATGTAAATAACATTCCACGTTGCTGTACTTGTAATACTTCGGGCGCTGCCACAGATATTATTAGAGGATATTTAAGAACATAGATATTGTGGCCATCGTGAAACCACGTGATGCGTAGAATATAATTAGGCCATAAAGATGTGATACATTGACAGAATTGCTATGGAATATTCTGAATGGTCATCTTATTCCACTTAAATATGTAAATCTTATTCCACTTAGCGGTACACAGTATAATTTCATGTTCGATAACAGTCCGAGATGGTACTTAGGTACAAAATGATACTTATATACAGAAAAATGGTGTTCATTGTGATTCTCGCAGTGCACAGAATAATATGAGGACATCATATCGATATTATATGTTGACAGAATGACTGACGGCAATTTTGTATTGTCATATGTATGGCCTGGAACGTATCGTAGGGTAGTAATAATTCGGGGTTGATAAATAAATAAATAATATTAGGTAGATAGTCGTTAAATTTTAAAGAATTGTGTTCGTTATTTTCCACACGGTGCGTATAATAGTGTAAAATAGTGATAGTATATTGACAGAATGATTGTCGAAGATTTTGAATGGTCATAAGACCTGAAGTGTACCGGAGTGTATATTATACCGTATACCATTATACTTCGGAGTAGATAAAAAAAAATTGATCGACCGTATGTATTAAAACGTGTTCATTGTAATCAGCACGTAACAGTCGGTGGCGATAAATAGTATTAAATCGTCATTATTTATGAGAGGCAGTCAGATCGAGAAAATATATTGACAGAAAGAAAATCAAGGTTTGAAATGTCATATGTAATCCCTGAACCGTCCAGGAGGACCGATACACCTCGGGGTTCATAAATAATATTATAACGTTGTTATACATCAAATAGATGTGATCATTGTGAACCCTGCAATGCGTAGAATTATATAAGAAGAAAAGATCGAGATATTATATTGACAAATTTAACGTCGAATACTTATGTATGGCATATGTAAGCCCTGAACAATATCGGAGGGCTGTAACACTACGATGTCGATAAAGAATATTAGATAGCGATTATATATTAAAAAATTTGTTCATTGAAATGCCCGCGATGCGTAGAAAAATATAAAACAATCAGAGGGATGCAATATTTTCATAGAGTGTATGTAGACTGTTTTGAATAACCATATGTAAGCCCCGATCCATGCAAAACGAACATATTATTTCGTGGACGATAACTAATAACATTTCGTTGTTTTATATTAATAAATTTTTACATTTTGATACCCGCAATACCTAGAATAGTGTAAGACCATTAGATTGTGACAACATATTGAGAGAATGTAGAGTATTTTGCATGATAATATGTAGTTTCCGATCCGTATGAGAGTAGCGTACTATTTCGGGGACAATCAATAATACATAGTCGTTGCTTTATGTTTGAAAATTTTTTCATTGTTACACGCGAGATTCGTAGAATAAAATAAGACCACTAGATCGGGATAATATATTGATAAAATGAATGTAGAATGTTTTGTATTATCATATGTAAGCCCCATCCGTACCGGAGGAGTGTATTATTTGGGGACGATGAATAATATTGGATCGTTTTCAAAAAGTTGTGTACATTGTGAAACCCGCAATGCGTAGAATAATATAAAACAATCAGAGTGAGTTAATCTATTGATACGGCGAATGCAAAATACTTTGAATGATCATATGTATGCTGAGACCAAAGACGGAGGAGTGTATAATTTCAGGGACGATGAATAATACTGAATCTTAGTTTTGTACTACAAAATTTGCTCATTTCGATATCCGCGACACGTGGAATAATATAACACATCAGATCGGACAGACTGATAGAGTGATTATATATTATTCAGAATTATCTTATGTAAATGCCGATCCGTATTAGAGTAGGGTACTACTTCGAGGACGATAAGTAATATCGGATCGCTATTGTATATCAAAAAGTTTTATTCTTTGCGATTCCCGCGATGCGTAGAATAATGTAAGACCATCAGATCGAGATAACAAGATGGTAGAATGAATGTAGAATATATTGAATGACCACCTGTGCGCCCCGATTCGAAGCGGAGGAACATACTATACGGGGGACTATAAACAAAAATGAATCGAAATTGTTTTATATCAAAAAATTTGTTCATTGTGATCCCCGCAATGCACAGAATAATATAATACAGTCAGTGGTAGTTAATATGTTCAAAAGGTGAATGTAGAAAATTTTGAATGATTATATGTAAGCGACGATCCGTACTGGATGAGCGTATATGTTCGGGGACGATAAATAATCCTAAATAATGGTTATACATTAAAAAATGTATTCAATATGATTCCGCGATTCATATTATAATATAAGGACGTCAGATCGAGATAACATATTTATAGAATGAAAGTAGAATATCTTGAAAAATCATATTGAAGCACCGATCCGTACCACAGGAGCGTACAATTTCGGGAACGATAAATAATTCTAACCCGTAAATAACTCCAAATCGTTGTTTTAAATTGTGTTCAATGTGATTCCCGCGATTCGTAGAATGACAACAGTCATTCAGAGGGAGATAGTGTAATGATTGAGTTAAAGTAGAATATTTTGAATGAACTTATCGAAGCCCCGAACCGTGCCGGATTTACGCATAATTTCAGGGACGACATAGTATAGATATAGTATTTGACAGCTGTTTGTATTAAACAAATTGTTCTTTGTGATCCCCGCTAAGCGTAAAATAATATAAGATAATCAGATCGAAATAACATAATGTTAGAATTTTTCTAGAATATTTTGAATTATCATATGTATGCTCTGATCCGTACCGGAGGTGCGTATAATTTCAGGAACGATAAATAATTCTAAATCGTGATTTACACAAAAATCTTTTTGTTCAAATAGATCCCTGTTATGCGCAGATTAATATAAAACTATCAGATCGGGTTAACAAATCGTTAGAATGAATGTAGAATACTTTGTTTGGTAATTTGTATGGCCGGGTCTGTACCGGAGAAGCCTATTCATTCGGGGAAGAAATGATATTGGATCATCGTTATATGTTAAAAAATTGTGTTCGTTATGATTCCTGCGATGTGACGAATAGTATATGGCCATTCGATCGAAATAATATATTGACACAATGAATGTAGAATATTTGGAATCATATGTAAAGTCCGATCTGTATCGGAGGAGCGTATTATTGCGTGGTAAATAATGATACTGGATCGTCCTCGTGTATTATAAAGTTGTTCATTGTGAGCCCCGTGATGCGTATAATAATATGAAATAATTAGACGACGATAATCTGTTGATAGAATGAATTCAGATTATTTCGAGTGACCATGTTATATTGATAGAGTAAATTTGAAAAATTTGGAGATTTAATATACCTCATTCCATATACAGGAACTTAATGGTATTTCAGGCTTGATAAGTAATATTAGAAGTTATTTATGTCCAAACAATAGTGTCCATTGTGGACCCCGTGATGCGTAGAATAATATAAGACCTTAAAATCGATATGATATGTGGACAGAATGAGGTGGAATGTTTTCAAATGATATGTGTAATATTCATAACATCTAGCGCTACACCGTAACATTTCAGGCTCTACGAAAAAATTTCGATGATATTTATGTATGAAAGAGTGGTGTTCATTTGGAACCTTGGGATGCGTAGAGTAACATATGACAATTGAAATAAATATCACATAATGAGAGAATGAATTCGGAAGGAAATCATTTTTCGTACGTGAACCTTATTCGACGTGCAGGTACTATAATAATATTAGATATTTATGTACAAAGATATAATATTAGATATTTATGTACAAAGAAATAGTGTTGTGAGCCATGCGATGCGCAGGATAAAATAGCAGAATAATGTCGATACGGTATATTTTCAGAATGTATGTAAAAAATTATGAAGGGTCAAATATATATCACGTTCCATTAAGGATTGATAAATAATGTTTTGTGATAAATACGTACAAAAAGATGGTTTTCATTGTGAACAACGCGATTCGTAAAATATAATAAGACCACGATTTCGATATGGTATATTGACAGAAAGAATGAGAAAAACTATAAAGTGTCATATGTAAACATGGTTGCACGTACCGTTACTCCGCAAAATTTAACCCTAGGTAAATAAAGTTAGATTATATTTATTAACGTAAAATGATGTTCATAGAGAAATCATCGATGCGTAATAGCCTAAGACCATGAAATTTATATGATAAAATGTCAAAATAAATGTGGAAAATTTTGAATCATCATATGTATACCTTATTCCACGTACCGGATCTCCGTAATATATATGAAACAAGTGACATTAGTCGGTACCTATGTACAAAGAAATGTGTTCATACTGAATCCCGTGTTACGTAGATTTTATAAGACCGTAAATTCGAGATGATATATTGACAGAAAGAATTGACGGTACTGAACCATTCCATACTGTACCATAGTGTATCACAAGATACAAATCCGTAGCATACCGCACCTTACCGTGCCATATATAAACCTAGCGTTACATACCGAACCATACCGTACTATTTCGTATTATACGATAAAATATCGTAACATATAATACCGTGATATGCAGTACCATACCGCACCATACAGTGCCATAACATACCGTATCGTATCAAACCGTAACATACCTTACCATACCGTAATATAACGTACCAAACCGTAACGCAACGTACCATACCGTACCATGAGATACACAATCGTATCACAACGTAACGTATCGCAGCATACCGTATCACACGTACCATACCGTAACGTACAGTACAAAACCGTTCCATACCGTTCAACATCTTACCATACACTATACCATAACGAATCACATCGTGTCATTCCGTACAATACAGATCCATACCGTACCATACGAGACATTAACGTATCATACACTACTATAACGTAACATACTATACGTAACATAAGCTGACATACGGTACAATACCGTAACGCAAAGTACCATAAGGTACCAAACCGTACAAAACGGCACAATACCGTATACTTCGATGTTAGCCATCAGACCGAGATAAGACCTCTGACGGTAGCTATCTGGACGTAGAAAGCCCTTCGATTTAAGAGACATTTAAGAGACAGGCCTAGAAACGTCCTTCAATGTTAATCATTTGTCCGAAACACGTACATCGATGTTAGCCATTAGGCCGATAAAAGAAATTCGATGTTAGACATCAGGCAGAGGAATAACTGTCGATGTTACATATAAGGACGGGAAACGACATTCGGTAATCAATATCAGGCCGTTATACAACACATGATTTTTGACACCAGGAAAAGGAAATTTATTCGATGTTAGCCATCTGGTCAGGAAACGTCATTCGACGTTACCAATCAGGCCGGCAAACGTCTTTCTTTAGCAATCTGGACGAGGAACATTCTTTGATGTTATCCATCAGGACGAGAAACGTACTTCGAAGTTAGCCATCAGGCGGAGAAACGTGCTTCGATTTTAGCCAGCGGAGCACGAAAAATAATTCTCTGTTAGCCACCATTCCGATAAACGACATTTGTTGTTATCCATCAGGTCGGAAAACGAACATTAATGTTATCGATCAAGCCGAGAAACGTAATTCGATTCTTGACTTCAGGCCGAGAAACATAATTCGATGTTAGCAATGTGGCCGAGAAACGTACTTCGATGTTGGACAACAGACCGAGAAACAAATTTCGATGACATCCAACAGGCCGATAAACCTCCTTTGATGTTTGCCATCAGGCCTTGAATTTACATACGATGTTAGACATCAGGCCGATATACGTACTTCGATGAGAGCCCCAGCCGCAGAAACAACCAGCTGTTCTAGCCATCAGTCTGAGTATTATCTTACGATATTAATATTCAAGAAGAAAAGCGTCCTTCAATAGCAGCCATCAGGTCGAGCAAATGAAACAAAATCACTCCCTAACGCTCCATATCGTATCATACCATAACTTACAAATCCTGCCGTGACGATATTATTACGTAATATACCGTTCCATAATATACCGTGGCATACGATACAATACCCAGTGTTACAGTGTAATTCCATAAGATACCGTATCATTCCGATCTATATAAAAGAAACCCTACCATACCGTTGTACCATACCGTTTTATACAATACAGTACAGTACAATACCGTACAAATCGGATACTTACCGCACCATGCCGAACCACACAATACCGTACCATAACAACACATACTATACCATGCCATACCGACTCATTCTGTAGTAAGCCGTACTATATGATACACTACTGTACCATGACGCAACATAACGTCCCATACCAAGCTATAGCTAACCGTACCGAACGGAGTGTACAATACTGTACAATTCTGTTCCATACAAAAACATACCGAACAATAACGTACAATAACGTACAATAACATTCCGCAGGGTGCAATACTTTAAAATACTCTATCACACGGCAACATAGCGTACAACGCCGAACAGTATCGTACCACACATTTCACCGTACCGTACCGTACCGCAGCATACCCTAAAATACAGTGCCTTTAATTCCCATACGGTACCATACGGAACTTAAATTCCCATATATTACCATACTGCACGATAGTGTACCATACGATACAATTCCGTAATATAACTTACCACAGAGTACCATACCTTAGATTACCGGACCAAACGATAAAATACCTTACAATACTGTACCACAACGGACCATACCATAAAATCAGGTATCATTCCGTATAAAATCACCAAATGGTACCATTCCGTAAAATACCTTACCATAATGTACCAAACAATACCGTACCGTACGTTACAATACTGTGCAACAACGTACCATTCCATACCGTACAGTACATATGGTACCATAATTGATCATAAGGTACCACAATTTTCCATTCCGTACCTTACAACACAGTACCGTAAAATGTACTACTACACGGCAGAGTACCATACGATATCGTAACATGGCATACAAAAACATTCAATGACGTCACACGTCATGAAATACTGTACGAAACCACTCCATACACTACAATACCAGGCCATACCGAATCATACCGTATTATACAATACGATACAATACCGAACCATATATTACCACACAGTACCATACCGTTCCAACTTCGGCCTACGGCGTACCATACGTAACATACCGTGAAATACCATGCCTCATAACACCGTACCACAGATTACAATTACGTACCTTTCCGTACCGTACCGTATCATGCATTGCCATACGACTCAATAGCTTACCGTAGATAAAAATTCGGTTCCATGCTTTTCCAAACCAATCATACAAAACGATAACATCCTGTATCATAAAGCATGATACCGTAACGTACTGTAATACATAACCATACCATACAATGCAGTATCATATCGTAACATATCGTTCCGTACCGTATCATACAATGCTGTACTATGCATAATATCCCATACCGCACCTTACCCTACCATTCCGTATCACATCCTACCATAGCGTACCTTACCGTACTATACAGTACAATACCGTACCATACCGTCTCATACCGTCCCATACCGTACAATATTGTAGTATACCGTAACATACCTTTCCATACCGCACCATACGGTACAATATCGTATCACACGGTACAGTTCCGTGTCATATAGTTCTAAACAATTCAATGCTGTACATTACCGTACCATATCATACGACAAAATTCCGTACAATAACGTAATATACGGCACCTTATATTCATAACGAACCATATTCATAACGAACCGTACCAAATCGTACCATACTATACCGGGACATACTGCAAAATTCTATTTATATCCGTACCATACGTACGGTACGATACAATACTGTATCACACCAAATGGTACGATACTATTCTGTACCATGCGATACAAAACCGTAAGATACGGTACCATATGTTACTTTTCCGTATTAAACTGTATCTTACCGTGCCATACCCAAACGGAGCGATCCCGTACCACACAATACAATACCTTAACGTATGGTTCCATACCGCAAAATACTGTACCATATATTACCATACCTAGTAGTCTCAACCTTAACGTACCACAACTTACTACAGTCTACCGTCACACACGGTATGTTACGTACCAATCCGTACAACAGAAAATCATACCGTAACACAAAGTATCATACAGTACCATACCGTGCAACACAGAAGAGTACCGTACCATACGATACAATAACGTACCATGCCGTTTCATATTTTACTTTACATAAGATAAACTGCAGAACAATTTCGTACCATGCAGTACCATGCGGTGCCATAACGTATCATAGCGCTTGATATGGAACAATACCGACCCCCACCGTACCAGAAATTACCTTACTATAACATACCGTACCATACAGTATTTAACTGTACCACAACGTAACATACCGTTCCACCGTATCATACCGTACCACAGCGTACACTACCGTACAATACCTTACTTTACCGCATTGAACCGAACAGTACCAAAACGTACCGTACCATACTGAACCATACCGTGCCATACGATAGAGAACCGTACCATACTGTACTATGCGATACCATACCGTACCATACATTAACTCGCCGTACCGTATCATACAATACCGTATCATTCCGTAACATACAGTACTATACCGCAACATACCGAACCATTCCGTACCATAATGAAAAAACCATACCAAAACGTACCACACTGTACCGTTCTGTACCATACAGTACTATTCTGTACCATACAGTAGCACTCCATACCTTACCGTGTCGTATCGTACCGTATCGTACCATACCGTACCATACCTTAACATACCGTACCATACAAAACCTTAACTGACAATACGACACAAAACCATACAAAACCGCACATTTCCATGCCACAACCTATTGTATTAGGCAGTAGCAGTACCGTACCATACGTACCACAAGGCACACTAACGCACTATGACAACCATATCATTCCATAACGTACGATAACGTACTATAGCGTACCATACCGACAAATGCCGTACCATACTATACAATACATACCGTTCCATACTATACAATACAGTCTCCTACCGTACCGCACGGTACCATAAGATACAATACCGGACCATAAGTTAACATTCGCCATAATATTCGTATCATAATATTACCTCTATCCTATCTTATATTTTTCCTCGCATCTCGTGAATCATTATGAACACAAATTCTCATTGTATAACAGCTATCTAATATTACTTATCGAGAATAAAATATTACTGTGTTCCTGTACGTGGAATTTGGATTTCATACGCTCCTTCAAATTTATCATGGTTCGCAGTATGAGTTTATTATCTCGATATGATGTTCTTACATCATTCTCCGCATAGCGGGGATCTCTATGATAGCCACTCTATGATATATAAAGATTGTCTATTATTATTCATATCCATGTTTTCCGGTATTCCGATACGAGAAATGAGGTTTTCATATACTACTTGAAAATTCTGGAAATTCATCGTATTAACATATTATTTCGATCTGATGGTCTTACATTATTCTATGCATCGCGGGTATTACTACTATCATAACAGTTTAATATATAATGATGATCTGATGTGTTTTATCAACTCTGTAAAATTACGGTGTTCAGGTACGTGGAATGATATTTATAAATGCTGATTTAATTTTCTCGATATTCATCTCATCACTACATTATATCTACCTGACGGTCTGATATTACTCTACGCATCGAGGATTTCAATATAAATATAATTTTTTAATGTACGTCGATATAATAGTGTTCATGTAAGGGGGTACGAGGGGGGATACGAGATGATTGTCATTATATACTACAAAATTGTAATTTATTATCCCCGCGATACTTAGTGTAATATAGGTTCACCCAGATTATATATTAACAAAATGAATGTCGCAAATTTTGAACGGTCATATGTAATTCCAGATCCTTACAGGAGGAACGTAATACTTATGACCAGAAAGGTAACACCTGATCGTCATTATATATTATAAAATTGCATTATATGTGATCCACGGCATGCTTAGAGTAATATAGAGTCATCCGTTCGAGATAACATTTTGACAGAATAAGTGCTGAAAATTTTGGACGGGCTTATGTAACCCCGAAACATACAGGAGGACCGTAATAGTTGTGGGTCGATAAGTAATACATGATCATTTATATATATTATAAAATAGCATTTTATGCGGTTCCCGCGATGCGTAAAATAATATAAAAGCATCGGTTCGTGATAATATGTTGACAGAAAGAATGTCGAAAATTTTGAATAGTAATAGGTAAGCCACGATACATACAGGAGAATCGTAATAATTCACGTTCGAGAGATAACTTTAGTTCATCGTTATAAATTAAAATATTGATTTTACTGTGATTCCCGCAATGCTTGGAGAAATGTGAAATCAGGTACAGAAAATATGTGTACAGAGAGAATGTCGAAATTTTGAATTATAATATGTAAACACCGAAACGTACTGGAGGACCGTAACAGTTCTGGGTCATAATACCCTGGCAAGTAATACCTGATCGTCTTTATATATTATAAAATATCACATTTGCTATCCCCGCGAAGCGTAGAGTAATATAGGATCTTCGACACAATATTTTGACAAAGCGGTTGTCGAAGTTTTTGAACCGTCACTTTTAATCCCCGAAAGGAGGTTCGTAATAATTCTGGATCGATAACTAATACCTGATCGTCGTTATATTCTCCATAATTGCATTTTATGTGATCCGCGCTATGCTTAATACAAGACTGTCGGATTGAGACAATATATTCGTGGAATGACTGTTGAAAGTTTAAACAGTCATATGTAATCCCCGAAACGTACAGGGGGACCTTAATATTACTGGCTCATATGTCATACCTGTTGTTATATATTATAAAAATGCATAATATGTGATCCCCGCGATGGTTATACTAATATTAGACCATTGGAACGAGACAATATCCTGACAGAACGAAAGTCGAAAATTTTGAACGATCATATGTAATCCCCGAAACTTGGAGGTAAGCCGTAATAATTCTGCGTCGGTAGGTAATACACGATCGTAGTTATATATTATAAAATTTCCTTTTAAAGTTAGGTTAGATAATATTTATGTAGAAAAGAATGCTATCCATTGCGAACCCTGCAATGCGTAGAATAATATAATACCATCAGTTCGATATGATATATTGACTGAATGAATGTCGAAAAAGAAATTGGTCATACGTAAGCATATATCCGTGTCGGTGCACCATAATATTTCTCGGTCTATACGTAAAATTATATGACATTTATGTAGAAACGAATTGGATTCATTGTGACTTCGTAGAATTGAACAATACCATGAGATCGATATGATGCAATGACAGAGGGTAATGTCGAAAATTTTGGTTCGTCATATTTAACACACACCAGTGCCGGAGGGCTAAAATGTTTCTGGGTCGGTACATAAAATAAGATAACATGTATTTATGTAGAAATAGTGGTGTAAATTGTGGCCACGATGCCGCTTAGAATAATATAACTCCATCAGATCGATATTATATATGGACGGAATAAATGTCGAAAAATTTGATTCGTCATATGTAAGAAACTATCAGTGCCGGTTGACCGTAATAAATCAGAGTCGACACATAGAAGTTGTTGGTACGCTTGTAGAAAAAAAAGTTGCTCATTGTGAACCCCGTATACGAAGAATGATATAAGTTAATCAGATCCACACGATATATTGACGGAATGAATGTGTTAATTATCGATTGGTAATAATATAAACCTCATTACACGTACCGGAAGTCCGTAACATTTCAAGCTCGTTAAACAGTATTTGATGATATTATGCACAAAGAATTGTGTTTATTACGAATCTCATAATGCGTACAATAATGTAAGACCATAAATCGATCTGGTATATTGCCAGAATAAATGTTGAAAACTATGAATTGACATATGGAAACAACATTCCACTTTGCTGTAATCCGTAATATTCCAGGAGCGAAGAGATAATAAAAGATGATATTTATGCACAAACAAAGGGTGATCTTCGTGAACCCCGTGATGCATTAGATATTATCAGGTCATAAAATCGATACAATATATTGACAGAATGAATGGAGAATGTTGAATGTTGTTCCACGTACCGGAATTCGGTAACATTTCAGGCTCGTCAAGTAGTATAACGTACGTTGAACAACATAAGATGATATTTACTAATAAAAAAATCAAGCTTATTGCGAATCTTGGTTTTCGTTGCGAAACCCCCAGTAGGTAGAATTATATAGGACAATGAAATCTAAATAGTATGTTCACAGTATGAATGTGGAAAACCATAAATTGACATTTTCAGTCGCGATAGATACTATTAGATGATAACTATGTACAAGAAATTGTGGTAATTGTACCCCATGTTACGTAGAATATTATTAGGTCATAAAATCGATAAGATATATTGGGAGTTTGAATGTGGTGACTTTTGAATGTTCATATGTAAACTTCATTCCACGTTCAGGAAATCCGTAATTTTCAAGGTTCGTTAAATAATATTAGGATATATTTAAGAATATAAGAATGGCTTTCGTTGCAAAACCCGCAATGCATAGAATAGTATGATACAATAAATTCGATATGATGTATTGACAGTTTGAATGTGGAGTATACTAAATTAACACATGTAAACAGCATTCCACGTTGGTGTACTTCTTAATATTTCAGGGCGCGATAGATAGTGTCGATTGTCGCGATGTGTAGAATAATATTTGGCCATAAAATCTATATGATATATTGACAGAATGAATGTGGAACATTTTGGGCTGTCATGTAAACCTCATTTCACGTACCGGAACTCTGTAATATTTTAGGCTCTATGAGTAACAGGAAATGATATTTACGTAAAAAAGTTGTATTCATTGTGCACCGCACGATGCGTAGAATTATATAATGCCACAAAGTCGATAAGATATATTGACAGAATGAGTATAGAAGATATTGAGGTGTCTTCTTTAAACCTCATTCCACGTTCCGGAACTCTGTATAATTTTAAGCTTAATAAACAATATTAGCTAATATTTTTACCAAAAAATGGTGTCCATTGTTAACCTCGCTATGCGGAGAATAATATAAGACCATAAAGTCGAATTCATATGTTGTCAGAATGAATGTTGAAAATTTGAAATTGTCAAATGTAAGACCCGTGCCGTTGTGACGACCACCTTTAAAAGATTTCTTTACTTACGTCACCACACAATTAGTCATCGGCGATAGGCGTGTCACGTAATAAACAACACTTTTGATATAGAAAAAATGTCTATTAGCCAAAGCTGTTCGAGTAACTTTATTTATACACAAATAATTTATACACAATATGGAGGCTGAATCGAACTGGTCACAGATGGTTTCAACATTGTATCAAAACTGACTTGGGCGGCTGAAGGAGCCTGTACTTATACCAAACTTTATCCTTGTTTATTATGCGTGGCCATTGGTGACTAAAGAGGTCTAGCTCTCATCCGACGACGGGTGAGGATCTATGGTGTTTATGATATCTGGAGTTTTGGAGTGTCACAGGTGCTTGTGTGTGCGGCTCTGGGATTGTAATGACATGAGTTACGACTGAGCAGTTAGCTATTAAATAAAGCTTAAATTATGTTTAGTCTTTGTTCAGTTATATTCAGTTATGTTCAGTTATGTTATGTTATTTCAGTTATGTTCAGTCTTATTATCTTAAGTGTAAACTGTGACATTTCGCGTTTAAATCGTAACATCGTACCGGGGTACTATACAATTTCGGAGTAATAGAAAATATTAGATCGCCGATATATATATGAAAATTACTATCACTGTGTTCCCGCGATGCATAGAATATAAATAAGACCATGATATCGAGATACGGTATTGACAGAATGAATGTCGAAATCTTCGAATGGTCATCGACACCAGAGTACCGTGAAAATTCTAGGGCGTTATATAACAAATAATCATTCGTTTCGTTAAAAAATTCTATTCATTATAATCCGAACGATGCGTAGAAAAACAGAAGACCATCAGATCGATATAATAGATTGACAGAATGAATGTGGAAATATTTCGGTGTGCAAACATTTCATATGTAGACTTATCACTCGTACCGGAAATACGTATAATTCATGCCCGATAAGAAGTTTTAAATGATAATTATGTACAATAAAAATTGTGTCATTGTGAACTCTGCGACGTGTGGATTAATATAAGATTATGAAATCGACATGATATATTGCCAGAGTGAATGTGGAAAATTTAGCAAAGTCATGCGTATATATCATTCCATGTACAAGAACTCCGTATGTTTCAGGCTCGATAAATAATATTGAATCAAAGTTATGTAGAAAAAATTGTATTTATTGAGATCTCCGCGATTCGTAGAATAATAATAG
This sequence comes from Lepidotrigona ventralis hoosana, assembly GCA_002806875.1. Taxonomy (NCBI): domain Eukaryota; kingdom Metazoa; phylum Arthropoda; class Insecta; order Hymenoptera; family Apidae; genus Lepidotrigona; species Lepidotrigona ventralis. Next base: position 56,882 of record NIPQ01020818.1, read on the forward strand.
AAAATCATATAAAGATAATACTTTGATGCGATGTGTGTCGAGAATCTTCAAGGATCATTTGTAAACAACATTCCACGTACTGCATCACCGTAGTATTTCAGGATCGATAAATAATATCTGATTCTTGTTATATATTATAAAATTGAGTTCACAGTGATCCCCGCAATGCGTATAATATTATAAAGCCGTCAGTGCAATATGATATATTGTCAGAATGAATGTCAGAAATTTTGAACGTTCACCTGAAACCCACGAACCGTAACGGAAGACCCTGTTTCAGGAAGGATAAATAACATTACTTCTAGGATATAAATTAACAAATTCTTTTCACAGTGAACTCCGCGATGCATAGGATAATATAAAACAGTCAGATCGAGATAATATATTGATGCGGTGAATGTCGAGTGCCTTCAAGGATCATATGTATTCCTTATTTCACGTCTCGTACTAGAATATTTCAGGATATGTAAAAAATATTATAATGTCAAATGTATTAAGAAATTTTGCTCATACTGATCCCCGCGATGCGTAAAATGATATAAAACCTTAAGGGCAAGGTAATATACTGAAACTGCAAATGTCGAGAATTTTACTTGGGCATGTTTGAACTACATTCCACTTCCTGGAATACCGTAAAATTTATTGTTCGATAAATAGTATTAGATCGTCGTTGTATATAAAAATATGTGTATATAAAAATAGTGGTCTTTCTGATTTCTGCGATGCACCGAATAATATAAGTCCATCAGGTCGATATGATATATTGACAGAATGAATGTCAAAAATTTTGAATTGTCTCATGTAAATGTGCAGTAGGACGGTAATATTTGAGACTCGATAAATAAAATTAGATATTCCTTGTATATTAAAAAATTCTGTTCATATTGACACCTGCAGAGAATAATACAAAACAATCACATTAGTTTAATATACTGATACGACGAATGCCAGGAAACTCCAAGGATCATATGTAAACATCATTTCACGTACCGGAACACCGCAGAATTTCAGGGTAATAATTCTGTGCCGATAAAAAATGACAGATCGTGGTTATATATTAAAAATTTGTGTTCATAGCGATCACCAGGAATGCATGGAATAACGTGCATCGAATAGTAAATGCATGGAATAATATAAGACAATCAGATAGAGGTAATATATTAGTACGGTAAGTGTCGAATGCTTTCAATTTGCATACGTAAAAATCAATCTACCTGACGGTAAAATATAGTACTTCAATAAATAATGATAGAACACTATTATGTTACAAAAAAAGAGTTCATAGTGGTCCCCGCCATGCGTAGAATAGTATAAGGCCATTCATATGATTAATTGAGAGAATGTATGTCGAAAAATTTGAATGTTCTCACGTGAATCCCGAGACATATGTAACCTTCGGTTTTTATATAAACTTCATTCCACACACCCGAACACCGGAACACTTTATGATCGCAGAATAACATTACATAATCTTTAAATATTACAGAATTGTGTTCATTGTGATCTCCGTGCATAAAATATTATGAGACCAGATAAGAGATATAAGATCAGATGGAAATAATTTATTAATAGAGTGAATGTATTATATTTTGAATGATTATATGAAAGCATTGATACATGGAGAAGCGTATACTAAATAGTAGTTTCTAATGAAGAATTTGTTCATTTCGATGCCCGAGTTGTGTATATAAGACTATTATAGGGAGATAATATATTGATAGAGTGAACGTAGAATATTTCGAATGACGTATGTAAGCCCCGAACATTTCGAACGACGTATGTAAGCCCCGAACAGTACAGGAGGAGCACAAAATTTCAGGGACGATATATAATAGTAAATCGTTATTTTATATAAAGAAATATGGTCGTTGTGATCACCGCGATGCGTAGAATAATATGAGACCAGAAGCATAATAATATTATGAGACCAGATGCGTAGAATAATATGAGACACGTTTCTACGAAACCGTAGAATAATATATATAATGAATGTATAATATCTTGAATGGTCGTATGTGTGCTACTATCCATGTTAAACGAGCCTATCATTTCGGGACCGATAAGTAATATTGGATCTTCGTTATATATTAAGAAATTTTGTCCATTGTGAACCCTGCAATACGTAAAATAATGTAAGACCACCAGAGGGAGATAATCTATTGATAGTGTGAACGTCTATTATTTGGAATCATCATATGTAAGCCCCGATCCGTACCGGAGGAGCGTATTGTCTCGGCGTCTATAAATAATATTGTAACGAATTTTTATATTAAAAAATTGTGATCATTGCAATTTCCGCGATGCGCAGAATAATGTAAGACCATCAGAGTGAGATCATTTATTGATTGAGAGAATACAGGATATTGTTAATGTTAATTTCTAATCCCCGCTCCGCTCCGGAAGAGCGCATTACTTCGAGGACGATAAAAAAATAATGAATCGTAGTTTTGTTTTAAAAAATCCCGTTCATTGTGATCCCCGAGTTGCGTAGGATAATATAAGGCCAACAAAAGCAGAAACTTTGTGTACAGAGTGAATAGAGAATTTTTTGAATTATAATATGTGAGCAGCGATTCGTACCGGAGTAGCGTATTACTCTGGGAACGAGAAATAGGTTCCTGGAGTAGGTTCGTCATTATATATTAAGAAATTGAGTTCATTGTGGCTCCCGAGATGCGTAGAACGATATAACACCATAAGAGGATTATATTTTACTGATAGTCTCAATGCAGAATGTTTTGAATGATCATGTATAAGCACCGAACTGTACCGGAGGATAGTATAATTTCGGGGACGATAAATATTAATAAATTACTGTTTTATATTATACTATTTGTTCATTTATTATAAACACCATTATTATAAACACCGTGACGCGTAGAATGTTAAGACAATCAGATAATAGAATAATAAGACAATCAGATCTAGATAACGTACTAATGGAATGAATGTAGAATACTTCATGTACCTAACCTACACCATATGTAATGCCCGCGCCGTACTGGGGGAACGCATTGCATCCAGGACACGATAAATAATATTAGATCGTCTTTATACATTGAAATATCGTATTCAGTGAACCCGCGCTGCGTAGAATAATATAAGACATTAAAAGGAAAATAATCTATTAGTATAGTGAAAATATTTTGTACGATCATATGCAAGCCCCGATATGTAACAGAGCATTTTATAATTTTGGGGACGATAAATAATAATATCTCTCGCTTTTGTATTAAGAAATTTGTTAATTTTGATACCAGCGATGCGTGCAATATTATAAGAACATTAGATCGAGATAATAAATTGACAGAATGAATAGAAAATATTTTGAATTGTCACAGGTAAGGCCCAGTTCTTACCGGAAGGGCGTATTAACTCGGGAACTATTAAAACTGGATCGTCGTTATATATTTCAAAATTGCGTTCACTGCGAAGAGTAGAATCATGTAAGTCCATCAGAGGGAAATAATCTACAGGTAGAATGCATGCAGAATATTTTGAATTATCATATGTAAGACACAATCCGTCGCGAAGGAGCATGTTATTTCGGAGACGGTAAATAATTCTAAATCGTTGTTTAATATTATGTAATACGTTCATTGTGATCCACGCTATGCGTAAAATAATGTCTAATAGTCAGATCGGTGTCCATAAATTTCACCAAATCGTTGTTTTATATTTAAAAAATGTCTCCATTATGATCCCCATTATGCGTCAAATAGTATAAGATCTTCAGATCGAGACAATCTATTGATCAAGTGAATTTAGAATATTTTGAATAACCATATGTATGCCCCGATACCTTCCGGAGGAGGGTGTAGTTATGGGAACGTTAAATAATAATAAATCTCTGTTTCATTTTCAAAATTTTACCATATTGATCCCCGGGATGCGTAAAATAGTATGAGACCATAAGATCGAGACAGTACACTGATTGAAAGGATGTAGAATATTTTGAATTATCATATGTTAGTCCCGATTCGTACCGGAGCATCGTATTATTTCGGGGACGTTAAATAATTAAAACGTACTTTTATATTAAAGTTAAATGATTAAAACGTACTTTTATATTAAAAAATTGTACTCATTGTGATCCCCGCGAGAGTAGTATAATATAAGAGTATTTGAGGGAGATAATTTATTTATAGAGTGAATCTAGTGTATATTGTATAACTATATGTAAGACCTGATACCTAGCGGAAGAGCGCATTATTTCGGGGTTGGTAAATAATACTTAATCGTTGTTTCATATTTATAAATTTGTTTATTTTCATATCCCGATGCGTACAGCGATATAAAGGTGCCAGATTGGAATAGTATGATCATACCGTGAAATTAGAATATTTTGAATACTATATGAAATCCCAAATCCGTACCTAATGAGCGTATTACTTCGGGGACGGTAAATAGTACTAAATCGTATTTTTATATAAATGAATTATGTTCATTGTGGTCCCTGAGATTTGTGGAACAATAAATGTCCATCTTTGAGGGATGATCTATTGATGGATGTATGTAGTACTTTGGATTACCATATGTAGGCACAGATAGTTGTCCGAGGGTCGTATTATTGCGGGGATATATATAATATTATATCGCCAATATATAGTGAAATGTTCGATCATTTGGTACCCACGGACACCTAAAATATTATTTATCTCCGATACGTAAATTGTGCTTTACATATGACCATTTAAAGTTTTCCAAATTGATTCTGTCAATATATCATATCGACTTTATGTCCTAATAATATTTTACACATCACGGGATTCACAATGTCCAACATTCCTTTGAAAAATGAAGATCATCTAATGTTATCTATCGCGCTTGATGTATTACGGAGCAACGTTGATCATTATCTACAAACATCAATTAAAAATTTTCACACATTCATTTTGTCAGTATACAATATCGATTTTATTATCTTTCATTATTTTACTCATTGCGGGATTCAGAATTATCGCCATTTTTCCCACGTACATAACGTCTAAAAATTTTTTACAGGCCTGAAATGTAACGGAATTGCGTTATATGAAATGAGGTACACATATGCCCATTCAAAATTTCCCACACTTTTTCCGTAAGTATATCATATAGATTTTATAAACCAACAACATTCTGCGCCTCTCGGGGATCATAATGACCACCATTTGCCTGTACATAAATATCATCTAATATTATCTAATGCGTCCGAAGTATTACGGAGTACATAAATGTGAAATGGTGATTACAGTTGTCACTTCAATATTTTCCATCTTCATTCTGTCAATATATCATATCGAATTTGTAGCCTAATAATATTCTACACATAAAGGGGATTACAATTACCAACACTCTTTTGTACATAAATATCACCTCATATTATTATCGCGACTGATATATTACTGAGGACAGCACCGTGAAATGTTGCCTACATATGTCAATTGAATGTTTTCCACATTTTTCTATCAAAACACCATGTCGATTTTATTATCTTACATTATCCTACGCATTGCGGAATTCGCAACGGACGACATACTTTGCTCGTAAATATCTTAGAGTATTATTTAACGTGCTTGCAATATTACGGATTTTCTGTACGGGGAATGAGGTTAACATATGAAAATTCCACATTTTCCACTTCCATTCTGTTAATAAACCATATCGATTTTATGGCCTAATAATATTCTGCGAATTATCGTGTTCACACAGACCATCATTCCTTTCTACATAAATATCATATAATATTACATATCGATACTGAAGTATTACGGAGTACAGCAACGAGGAATGTTGTTTAGAAATGACAATTCAAAATTTTTCACAGTCATATTGTCAGTACATCATGTGGATTTTATGGCCTAATAATATTCTACGAATCTCGCGTTTCACAATGACTACTATTCCTTTCTGCATAAATACATATAATATTATTCATTACGCTTGAAATATTGCAGAGTACAACGACGAGGAATATTGTTTACATATTGTTACAATATGTAAATTCAATATTTTCAACATTCATTCTGCCAATATTCAACTTTATTGTCTTATATTATCCTGGGCATTACGAGATTTGCAATAAACGCAACGTTTTGTTCGTAAATATCATTTAATATTATTTGTCGAGCCTGAAATATTTCTGATTTCCGGTGCGTGTAATGAGATTTACATATGATCATTCAAATTTTTCCACATTCACTCTGTGAAAATATATTGACTCTATGGCCTAGTAACATTTTACGCATCAAGGGCTTTACAATGGCATTCATTGCTTTGGACATAAATATCATCTAATATTATCTATCGTCACTGAAATATTACAGAGCATAGCGAAGAGGAATGTTGTTTGCATATGTCAATTCAAAACTTTTCGTATTCACTCCCTATATGTCATATCGATTTTGTTTGCTTTTATTGTCCTACTTATTGCGGAATTCGCAAGGAATGCCATTTCTTTGTTCGTAAATATTTGATATTATTTAACTAGCCTGAAATATTACCAGATTTCCGGTACATGTAATGAGGTTTACATTTGACCACATAAAATTTTCCACATCAGTCAATATATGTAGTCGATTGTATGGCCTAATAATTTTCTACCCACCACAGGATTCAAAATATCTACGATTTATTTGTACGTAAATATTATCTAATATCATCTATCGGGACTAAAATATTACGAAATATATTATACTAAAATACTACGGCGATGTGGAATATTGAGTACATATTTATATTCAAATTTTTCCACACTCGTTCTGTTCATACCATACCGATTTTATTGTCTTATACTATTCCATGCCACAAGCTATTCACAAAGAATACAATTTTTTTTGTACATAAATATCATCTATTGTTTAACGAAAGCCTGAAACAAAACGGCTTTCCGGTATGTGGAATGATGTTTACATATTGCAATATTTTAAATTATTTATAGTTGTTCTGTCTATACATCATAACGATTTTATGGCCAAATATTATTCTGCGGATCGCAGGGATTCTCAATTATGACGATGTCATTGTATATAATGAAACGAAAAATTATTTATCTCTCCTCCGATAATACCGTCTACAGCAACGGACATACACATGCCCATTCAAAATTTCTTACATACATTTTGTCAAAATACCATATAGGTTTTATAGCCTAATAATATGCTACTCATCAAGGGGTCTACAATTACCACATTTCCTGTACATAAAAATCACATAATATTATCTATAACGCCTGAAACATTGCGCAGTACAAAAACATGGAATATTGTTTGTTTATGGGAATTCAATTTTTTCAGTTTTCTATCTGTCAATATATCATTTCAGTTTTATGGCCTAATAATTTTATACGATTCATCGGGCTTACAATGACAAACATTTAATTGTACACATATATCATCGATTAGTATTTTTTATCGCTCTCGGAGTACAACAAACTGAGCTATTGCTTAAGTATGTCAATATTTTTCAAATTCGATTTGTCATACCATATTGGCTATATAGTTTTCATTATTCTACGTTTTGTGATTTAACCAATGAATTTTTGTTCGTACTTATCGTCTAATATTATTTTGACAATCCAGAATTATTACGGATTTCCGACTCATGGAATGAGGTATACTATTCCAAATTTTCGACATTCATTCTGTAAATATATCAGATCTTATTGCCAAATAACAGTTCGCTTCACGGAGTTCACAATGTCCTCCGTATCTTTGTACATAAATCTAATCCAATATTGTATACCGCTACTGAATTATTACGAAGTATAGCAACGTGGAAAGTTGTTTCCAGTTCAAAATTCAAAATTTCCCACATTAATTCTGTCCATCTGTACCATATCGATTTTATTGTCTTATAATATTCTACGCGGGTTTCGCAATGAACGTGACAATTCAAAATTACCAATATACTTTCTGCAGTTTATCACATCAATTTTGTGGCTTTATATTATTCTAGGCATCGCGAAGTTTATAATGAAAACCATTTTTTATGTACATAAATGTTATCTTATATTATTTATCGAGTCTGATAGATTCAGGAGTTTCAGTACGCGAAATAAGGTTTACATACACATCAAAGTTTTCCACATTCATTCTGTCAGTATATCATACCGATCTTTGACCTTATATTATTCTACGAATCGCGAGGTTCACAATGGACTCCATTTTCTTTCACATAAATAAGATAAAATGTTATTTATACAGCCCAAATTATTACAGAGTTCCAGAACGTGGAATGCAGTTTACATACTGCCACTCAAAAATTTTCTACATAATTCTGTCGGTATATTATATCGATTTTCTGGTTTTGCATAATTCTACGCATCCTGGGGTTCAGAATGAACAACACTTTCGTACATAAATATCATTTAATACCATTTAACGAACTTGAACCGTTACGGAGGTTGTACGGGGCACGCAGATTTACATATGACCCAGCAAAATATTCCATATTCATTCTGTTAATACGCCGAATTGATATTATAGACTTATATTATTCTAGACCATAAGAGGTTCTGAAAGAAAAACATATTTTGTACATAAATGTCATCTAATATTCCTCGCCTATCCTGAAATATTCTGGATTTCTGGTACGTTCAATGAGGTTTACGTTTAAATTTATAGTTATTCGCATTGATTCTGTCATTATATAATACAAATTTTGTGGTCTTATAAAATTTTACGCATCGCTGGGTTCACAATGAACACCATTTTTGTACGAGATCATCTAATATTATCTATCATCCTAGACATACTATGGATTATCATTACATCATAATGAAGTTTACATATGCTCCTTGAAAATACTCGACGTTCACCGTAGCAATATACCGAATCCTTACGATCCTCTCAAAACATTATACGCATCGCGTAGGGCACTATGATCATAATTCACTAATATATGATGGTGATATTATGTTATACACCGAACTTGAAGTTTTACGTTATGGTTCAGAATTTACATGATATTTTTCAAAATTTTACACAATCATTCTTTCTATAAACCATATTGATTTATGGTCTTATTCTACGCATTGAGGAATTCGCAACGAAATCCACTTTTTGTACGCAATTTTTTTACATAAATAACATCCAATATTATTTATTGAGCCTGCACTTCACGAAGACCCGGTACGAAGAATGAGGTTTACATATGACATTTAAAATTTGCCACATTCATTCTGTCAGTATATAATATCGATTTTATTGTCTTAAATTATTCTACGTATTCTGGCGTTCGCAATGAACACTATTTTTTTATAAATATGATATGATAATAGTCATCGCGCCTCAAATATTACGGAGTTCCGGTATGTGCAATGAGGCTTACATATGACTGGTCAAAGTTTTCAACATTCATTCTGTTGACATATTATATCGATCTAATGATATTATATTATGCTACGCATGGCGATATTTCGAATGCATTTTTTTATATATAAGGAAGAACATACCTTATTTACTGTCTAAGAAATATTACGGTCCTCTGATACATGTCGGAAATTACAAAATTTTCGAAATTCATACTTTCAATATTGTATTTCGATCCGAGGGTCTTATTTATTCTACGCAAACCGAGGATCTCAATGAACTCAATTTATTCATACACAAAGACGATCTAATATAATTTACAGACCCGAATTTTATAGTACTCCACTACGTACGGGCATTTAAAATTATCGACATAAGTTTTTCCAATACATTATCACGATCTGATGTGCTTATAATATTTTGTGCACCACTTGGCTTAAAATGAAAGAAATTTTTTAATATATAGCGACGATCTAGTATTATTTTTCGACCACGAAATACTACTGTTCGTCGGTACTGTTCAGAAATCATATAAGACCAATTCATAATCTACGAATTTCACTCTGTCAGTATTATGTTGATCTGATGGTGTTATATTATTCAACGCAATGCGAGAATCACGTGAACTCAATGTTTTGTTTATAAATGTCATCTTTATTACATATTATTGTCATCTTTATCACATTATATATGTCCACGAAGTATTACAATCCAGTTTTACGGTCCGGAGCTTACATATGACCATTCAAAACTTCCGCCAACATGTATATCAGATGGTCTTATAATATTCTACGAATCGCGGAGTTCACAATGAACACAATTTTTTCGTACTTAAATGCCATCTGACATTGATTACCAATTCTGAAATATGATGGGACACGGATCGGAGCTTACAGATGATCATTCAGGATTTCCGACATTCTTACTTTAAATCTATAATATCTGGCCGTCTTGCATTATTCTACGCACCGCGCAAATCACAGTTGTCACCATTCTTTTGTACATAAATGTCATTTAACATCGTTTATCAAACCTGGATTAGTACGTTCTTGAGGTACGATTCGGGATCTACTTGTGATACTTTAAAACATGCGACATGTATTCGGTCGTGAATTTTGAAGTATCGTATAGAACTTATGACATTAGATTATTCTACCCATTGCGGGGTTCACAATGAACACCACTCTTCCACCTAAATACCACATAATTCTACTTACCAAGCCTGAAATATTACGGTACTCTAGCCCTGATAGGTGTTTGCGAAACAAGGTTTTCGACATTTATGACAAAATATTACATCGATATAGTGGTCAAATATGACTTTACGTATTGCGGGTTTCATAATGTACATTCATTTCTATACAAATATCGTCTAATTTTATTTATTTACCATGAAATATTACGGTCCTCCAACACCGATTGAAGGTTATGACGTAACAAATATCCGTCATTAAATTCCTCAACATATCATGTCGATCTGATAAACTTATATTATTCTTCGCATTGCATGATTCGCAGTAGACACAATTTCTTTCTACATAAATATCGCCGAATATTATTAATCGCTCCTGAATTAAGGTCCTCCAGCACTAATAGGGTCTTACATGTGACTCATTAAAAGTTATCGACATACAATCTGCAACATCGAACATTTCATATCGACCTGATGGACTTATATCCACGCATTGCGGTGATCACGACGAACACCATTCCTTTCGACATAAATATCAAACATAGAGTTTTCTCCATCACTGATTGGCAATTATATGTGACGTATCAAAATTACCGACATTCAATCCGTCATTGCATCACATCGATCGGATGGCCCTATATTATTCTGCCCATGACGGGGATCACAGAGAAAAAAATTTTAATGTATAATAACGATTCAATGATATTTATTTGCCCCGAAGTAATACGATCCTCCGGTACGTATCGGCGCTTACATATTATCATCCAAATTGTACTTCCTTCACTATATCAATAAATTAAAATCCTTCGATGGTCTTTTGTCATTATGCGCATCGCGGGGATCACAATGAATACAATTCTTCAGTATATAGAGTCAATCTAAAGTATTTTACATTCACTCCATCAATAAGTTATGTCCCTCTGATGACCTTATATTACTATTTGCATCGCAGGGAACACAATGAACACAATACCTAAATATATAACAACGGTCATTTAAAATATTCTACTATTTCTCTACCAATAGATTATCTACAACTGATCTACAACTGATATTCATATTATTCTACGCATCGCAGTAATCACAATGAATACAGTTTTTTAATTTATAACGACGAACCAATATTATTTGTCTTCCCCGAAATAATATGCTCCTTCGGTAAGGATCGGGGCTCACATATGATAATTCACAACTTTCAACATTTACTCTACCAACAGATTGTCTGCCTCTGATATTATTGATGGTCCTATATTATTATACGGAAGGTGGAATCGCAATCAACACAAAGTTTTAAAATATAACGAAGATCCAATATCATTTATTGTCCCCGAAATAATACGCTTCGCTGGAATGAATCGCGGGTTACACATGATTATTCAAATCATTCTACATCCACTCTATTAATAGATAATCTTCCTCTGATGTTTTCATATTATTTTAAGCATCGCGGGGATGACAATGAATATAATTTTTTAATACATAAAGACGGTCCAATATTACTTATCGTCCCCGAATTAATACGCTCCACCAGTACAGATCGGGGCTTACGTATATTCCATCAAAATGTTCTGCATTCACTCCATCAATATATTATCTCCCTCTGATTTTCTTACACTAGTCTACGTGGAGGTCACAATGAACAAATTTTTAATATATAACAACGATTTAGTATTATTTGTCGTCTCCGAAGTGATACGCACCTCCTGTAACGTTTGGGGCTTACGCATGGTTATTCAGAACATGCTACATTAATTCTATCAATTGATTATCTCCCTCTGATGATCTTGTACTTTTCTACGCAAAGTAGGTAACAAAATGATCAAATTTTATATTATAAATCTACGAGTAATTATTATTACGAATTACTATTATTACGAACTACGAAATAATACGTTCCTCCGATGCAGGTGGGGCCTAATGTATAACAACTCATAATATTCTACTTTCATTCTAATAATACATTATATCATCTGGCGGACTTATATTATTCTACGCATCGTAGGGATCACAATGAAAAAATTTTCTGGTATGAAGACACTATTTATCGTACCCGACAAAATACGGTCCTCGGGACTGGATCGGGGCCTATATGTGTTCATTCAAAACATTCTCCATTTATTTTATTAATATGTTACCTCGATCTGATAGTCTTTAATTATTCGAAGCATCGCGGAGAACACAATTTTTTTGTATATATAGATAATCCAGTATTATTTATCTTCCCCGGAACAATACACTCCTCCGATTCTGATCGGGGCTTATATATGAACACACAAAGTATTCTACATTAACTCTATCAATAGATTACTTCCCTCTGACGATCTTGTATTATTCTACGCAGAGCGAGGTTCACAGAAATCACTACTTTTTTTATATAAAACACCGTTCTACTATTATTTATTATCCTCGAAGTAATGCGGTCCTCCGGTACGGACCAGGTTTTCCATATGTCTATTCCAAATATTCTATGTTCATTATATCAATATATCATCTATATATGATCTTCTTATGTTGTTTTAAGCATAGCGGGTGACAAAATGAACAAGTTTTTTATATAAATCAACGATTTAGTATTAAATATCACCCTGATATTATACGCACATCCGGTACATATTAGGATATACGTATGATTATTCAAAACACTCTATATTCATTTTGTCACAAGACCATCTCCCTCAGATTGTCCTACATTATACCACGCATCACGTCGCACACAGTGAACACAATTCTTTTTATAGAAGAAAGAAAAATTTATCATTATTTATAGTCTCCGAACGAATACCACTCCTCCAGCACGGATCTGGGCTTCCATATGACCGTTCAAAGTATTTACTTTATTGAAGCAAGTAATGTTTCGGGAACTAATCCCCCGAGAGATGATGCACTAAAAGGACCAGTCACAGCACTGCACACGTGCACTTTCAGAAAGAAGACGTTAAAATAAAATTGCAGAACTGGGAGCTTTCTCGCGGTGCTCTGCAATTTACTACGCACTCACAGACATACAGACGCCCAAAGAGCCGTATAAAATTACAGAACCAGCGGTATTGCGATCGTTGCCTTGGAATGCGTATTAACTGCATTCACGCACACACATACACAGCGAGTACCTACTGACAGCGAGTACCCGCAAGAAAGCAGAAAAAAGGCTGACACGAATGCGCCAGCCGTTGACCCCCACACAATGGGTTAACAAAAATAAAATAAAAAGAAAAATAAAACGAGAAATAAAAATAAAAAGTAACAGAAAAAATGACAAATAAAAAATAAAAACAAAGATAAAACAACGGAAGTTACAAAAAAACAGAAGAATAAAATAAAAATAAAATAAAATACAAAATAAGAAACCTAAATTAAAAATATAAAAATAAAAAGAATATAATTAAAAGAAAACATAAAAGAGAAAACAAATTAAACAGAAAAGAGAGTGAATGGACACATTGGTGGAGACAAATATAAATTAAAAAGTAAGAAGAAAATCGGCCTGTGGTATACGAACCCAGGCTCGACTTTACAATAGCTACATGCGTGGCCGATCACAGGCACACGCATGCGTCTCGGTAGAGATCGTGGCTGCTCGGGCGACTGCCGGTATCGCCCGAGCAGGCCACGACTATGACTTAGCTTGCTACAATCGTTGTGATAGGGAAATACAGTGTCGTAGGAATTAGCCTGGCCGCAGGCATCGCGTGAACGAAAGGCCAATACTCCTACGTAAAAGGCCCAGAGAAGGGCTTGGAATGGAATTTTAAAATAAAATTAAAATTAACGTTAAATGTGTCGGTGGCTTACTAGTGGCCATGGGCCAGCACTCGGTCAGAAGAAGAAGATGGAGAAGCAACGCCGGCGGGTAATGGAGCATTAATTTACAAAGAAGGAACTATTGCAGAGAGTGACTAGAATGATTTTCTAAGAATATTGCAAGTAGTGTTATGACTACTGGACTAATGAAGAGAATGCTCCGAATATTCTACGTCCTCTCTATCAGTTGATTACCTGTATCTGATGCTTTTATATTATTTATATGCTTTTATATTATTATTTTATATTACGCATCGCGAGAACAAATTTTTTTAATGCAAAACTCGACATAGTATATTTTATAGTCCAGAAAATTACAGGCTTTTCCAGTATGAATCGGTGCTTACAGAGGACAATTCAAAATATTCTACTATCTCTCTATCAATATATTATCTCACTTTGGCGGTCTTATGTTATTCTACGCATAGCTAGGATCAAAATGATCAAGTTTTTTTCTTATGAAACAACGATTTAGTATTATTAATTATCCCAGAAATTTTTCGCTCCTCTGGTGCGAATCGAGGTTTACATTTGGTCATTCAAAATGTTCTACATTCATTACATCAATATGTCATTTATATCTGATGATTTTATATTATTTTCCTCAAACCTGGCCTCTCAATAAACAAAATTTTTTAATATACAACCATTATTATTTGTTGTTCCCGAAATAATACGTTCCTCTGGTGACGGTCGGCGCTCACCTATAGCAATTCGAAATATTCTATATTCATTCCTCCAGTAATACTTTCCACCAGTTTTATGACAGACTACGCATCTCGGGGATCACAATGAACAAATTTTTCAATATAAAACCACGATTTACAATTATTTATCTTCCCCGAAATAATAGGCTCCTTCGGTACGGATCGAAGATCATGTATAAACATTCAAAATTATCTACATTCACTCTATCAATAAATTATCTCTCTCCGAGGGTATTAGATTATTCTAAGCATCTCGGGGATCACAATGAAATCAATTATTTAATGTATAACAACGATTCAATGTCATTTAACTCTGAATTTATTCGCTTCTCCGGTATTGATCGGCGCTTACATATGAAAATTCAAAATATTCTACATTCATTATATCCCTAATTTATCTCGATCTGATGGTCTTATATTATTCTACGCACCATGTAGTTCAACATGAACAAATTTATTGAAATTAATCAACGATGACGTATTATTTATTGTCTCGGAAACAATACACTTCACCGGTACGTATCGGGGCTTACATATGATAATTCAAAATATTTTTCTTCATTCTATTTATATCGATCTCATACTTATAATATTCTGTTCGTTGCGGGTATCAGAACGAATATAATTTTTAATATAAATCAACAATTTAGTACTATTTTTCGACCCCGAAATTAAGCGCTCCTCCGATACGAATCGGGGATCCTTACGATATTTCAAACTATTCATTTTTCATTCTATCAATATATTATCTGTATTTTATATATTGTATTCTGTATTCTCTAGGGTCTTATATTAATGAACAAATCTTGCATTATAGAATAACGATTTAATATTCTTTGTCGTCCCCGAAATAAAACTCTCCACAGGGAAAGATCGGGTCAACATAAGATGATTCAAAATATTCTTCTATCTATCTGTCAATAGATTATCTGCCCCCGACGGATTTATAATATTTAACGTATTACGGTATTTACAGTGAGCACAATTAGTTAATATAATACAATTTAGTGTTATTTATCGTTCCCGATCTAATATGGATACAAATCAATCTAGGATACAAAATGATGTATCCTACATATGGGATGATGTATCCTACATACATCCCATCAAATTTTATATCGACCTGATTGCCTTATATCGTTCTACGTATCGCCGATATCAAATGAATAAATTTTTTAATGAAAAACAGCGATTTAGTATTTATCGTCCCAGGAGTTATACGCTCTTCCTGTACGAATCGGGACTTACATATGATTACTAAAAATATTCTATATTCATTCTGTCAGTATATTACCTTCATCAGATGGTCTTATATCATTCTGCGCGTAGTCGGGACCAGGATTGGCGGGGACGACGATCCAACGTTATTAATTGTCCCCGAAGTTATACATTCCTCCGGTTCCTATCAGGGCTTATATATAATCATTCAAAGTATTCTACATTCATTCTATCAATGTATTATCTCTATCTGATCGTCTTATATAATTTTACGCATTGCGGGGATCACAATGAAAGCAGTATTTTGAAAACGACGGTCCAATGATATTTATCATCCCCGAAGTAATGCGATTAAGCATTACGGAACGACGCTTCCAAATGATTATTCAAAATATTCTAAGTTTACTCTATCAATTTATTATTATACCCTGGTTGCATTTTACTATGCTACGCATCGCGGGGATCACAATGAACAAAATTTCTTAATATATACCGACTATCCAATATTACTTATCGTTCCCAAGTAATACGTAACTCCTGTACACATTGCGGACTACATACGATCACTGAGAATATTCTACATTAACTCCATCAAATGATTTTGTCCCTCGACGGTCCTGAATTATTCTACGCTTCGCGGGGTCCCTTCATTTCATTATTAAAACCCTATTTCTTTACATCCACACTTCATTAATATTACTTACAAACCCACATTTCATTAATATTACTTATTGTCCCGAAAGTAACGTCATCCGGTAATGATCGGGGCTCACACATGACAATTCAAAATATTCAACATTCAGTCTATCAATGTATTATCTCACTCTGACGGTTTTGTATTATTCTATGCATCGTTTTGTATTATTCTATGGGTAGAAAAATGAAGAATTTTGTTAAAACAAAACAACGATTTTCTATTATTTACAATCGAGAAGCGACCGAGAAACGACCTAGAATCGGCCCTCGTTGTTACCCATCAGGCCGAGGAATGTCGTACGATTTTAGCCATAAGGTACTTCGATGTCAGCTATCAGGCCGAGAAACGACTTCCAATTTCAGCAATTAGGCCGAGTATCGTAATTCTATGTTAGTAATCAGGTTGAGAAACGAGTTTCGATTGTAACTGTAAGGACGAGATGTTCCCGTCGACGTTAGCCACAAGGTGAACGAAAGGGTTTTGGTATTTATGTCAGGAAGAGTTAATTCCTTCAATATTAGCCATCCGGCCGAAAAACGTCCTTCGATACTTAACATCAGCCAAGAACATTACTTCGATGTTGGCCACCAAGCCGAGAGACGGACAAAGATTTTGGCAATCAGTCAGAGAAACGTAGTTCGATATTATCATTCAGACAATGAACGTCCTCCGATCTTGGAAATCAGGTTAAGGAACAGTCTTCGTTTTTAGCCATCAGGCTGATAAACTTACTTCGGTGTTAGTCGTCAAGTCTAGGAACGTACATCGGTGTTAAACATGAGGCCAATGAGCTTCTTTCGATGTCATATATCAGGACGAGGAACGTACTTCGATGTTCGTCATCAGGCCAGTTCATTTGATGCTAGCAATCAGGACGAGAAATCAACATTGGATAGCAATCAGTATTAGGAACAACATACGATATTATTCATCATGCCTAAAAACGTTTTTCGATATTAGACATCAGGTCGAGGAACTTACTAATTTGTTAGCCACCAGGACGGGAAACGTCTTTCGATGTTATCCATCAGGAAGTGAAACGAATTTCGTTGTTAGTCATCGGTAAACGTACTACAATGTTAACCATCACGACGAGAAACGAAATTCGATTCAAGACATCAGGCCGAGGACATTATCAGTCAGGACAAAAACTTGATCCGATGTTACTCATTTTTCCGAGACATGTACTTCGACGATAGCCGCCAAGTCTAAGATCTTCCTTCGGTGTTAGCCATCAAGCCATGGAACGACATTCTTTTCTTGCCATCATGCCTAAAAACCACTTTCAATGTTAGCCACCAAGATGGAAACTTCCTTCAATGTTGGCCATGTGACCGAGCAACGTACTTCGATGTTAGACATCAGGCCGAGCAGCGTAAATCGATGTTATGCATCAGGCCGTGAAACGTACTTCGATGTTAACAATCAGGCCGTGTATCGCATTACGATGTTAGCCTTCATGCCGGGAGTCATTCTTCGAAGTTAGACATCCGATATAGATTAGAAATACTTCTTTCGATGTAATGATTCAGGCCGTGTAAGTTACTGGGATGTTGGGCATCGGGTCGACAATCGAAATTCGAAGTTATCCTTCAGGCCGGAAAACACAATACGATGTTATCTATCATGTCAGAAAAAGAACTCCGACGTTATACATCAGGCCGATGTTCGATGTCCGTTGTTAGATGTCCATCATGCCGAGAAACGAACATCGATGTTAGCCTTTAAGCCAAGAAACTTCCTTCGATGTTAGTAATCAGGCAGCTAATCGTATTTCGGTTTTAACCAACAGGCAGAGAAAATATATTCGAAGTGAAACATCAGGCCGAGATATCCTTCGATTTTAACCATCGGGCCGAGATAATAATTCTAATGTTAACCATCAGTCCGAGATACTTCCTTCGATGTTAGCAAGCGGGTTTAGAAATGAAAATCGGTGTTAAACATCAGGCCGAGAAACGTCTTTCGATGTTAGCCTACAGTCCTTGATGCGTACATCTATGTTAGCAATCAAGCCGGAAGCAAACTTCGATGACAGCAATCAGAACGAGAAACGATATTCCACGTTAGCAGTCAGGCCGATATACAACCTTTACTGCTAACCGCCAGGCCGAGAAACAACATTCAACGGTAGGTGTCAAGCCAATGAAAATTCTCCAAGAGTAGCAATCATGTCGAAAGAGCTTAGATGTTAGCCATCAGACCAAGAAACTTCCTATAATGTTAGCCATCAGGAACAGAAACGTATTTTGATGATACAAATAAGGGCGAGAGACGACATTCAATGATATCATTCATGCCTAGAAACATCCTTCGTTGTCAAATGTTAGGACGAGAAACGTCCGTCGATGTTAGATATCAGGCCGAGAAACGAACTTCGATGTCAGGCCGTGATACGAATGTCGATGTCAGATATCAAGCCGATTCGAAAATTTCGATGTAAGCAAACAGGCCGAGAGAAGAACAATGATTTTAGACATCAGGCCAAGAAACATTAAACGACGTTCGCCATCAGGCAGAGATACGTCCTTCGATAGCAGCCATTAAGTCGAAATTCTACGTTCGATATTAGATATCTTTCCGAGAAACGAATTTCGAAATTAGACATTAGGCAGATAAAAGCAGGTTGATGTTAGCCACCATGCAGATAAACGTACTTCGACTTGAACCATCTGAACGAGGAACGTAGTTGGATGTTATCCATCAGGCAGAGAAACGACCTTCGTTGTTACCCATCCTGCCGGGAAACGACCCTCGGTGTTAGCAATCAGGCCGTGAATCTTCCTTCGACGATAAATCTGGCCGAAAAACATTCTTCGATGTAAGCTATCAGGACGAGAAACGTACTTCGATGTTAGCCATCTGGCCAAGACAATTACTTCGATGTTAGCCACTAGGACGACGAGCCTCCTTCGATGATATCCAACAGGACGAGATACGACATTCTATGTTAGCGATCAAGCTGAGAAACGGACTTTATTGTAAGTCTTTAGGTCGAGAAACGACATTCGAAATCGGACCGAGAAATTTCCTTCGTTGTTAGCCATTAGGCCATTTCTTTGTTCGCAAATATTATCTAATATTATCTAACGAACATAACGTTCTGAATTCCGGTACTTGTAATGAAATTTATATATAATTATTCAAATTTATCAACAGTCATTCGGTCAGTATTTCTTATGGATTTTATGGTGTTCATTATTCTACGCAACACCGAAATCGCAATGAACTCCATTTCTTTGTACATAAATATCATCTGATATTATCTATTGCTCCAGAAATATTATGGAGTTCGGCAACGTCTAAAGTTGCTTTCATATGTCAATTCAAACCTTTCACACATTTACTGTCAATATGCAATATAGATTTTATTATTACATGACTTTACGCATTGCGGGATTCGTCATGAACGTCTTTAATTTGTTTATAAGTGACATCTAATATTTTTGCCGAACCTGAAATTTTCCAGTAATTCGGTCCATGGAAAGGTACTTGCATATAACTATCCAAATTTTCGAATATCAGGTAGTAAATATATCACATCGATTTTAGGTCCCTATAATATTCAACGCATCGCTGGGTCTACAATACACGCCATTTTTTCGTACACAAATATCATCTAATCTTAATTATCGAGCATGAAATATTACAGAGTTCAAGTACATGGAAAGAAGTATAGAATAATAAGTATACACATATAAAAATTCAAAATATTCCACATTCATTTTGTCAACAGTCATATCGATTTTATGGCCTTATAATACTATTCTACGCCACGCGGGATTCACAATGAAGACGATTCATCGTAAACAAAAACCGTCAAATTATATATATATAGCTACTGAAATTCTACGGAAGATAGGACTGTCGAATAATGTTTACATATAACCATCCAAAATTTTCCACATTCATTCTGTCATTATATCATATCAACTTTAAAGTCTTGTATTATACTAAGCACTCAATCGGGGTTCACAATGAAAACCATTCTTTCTACATTAATATCATCTAATATTATTTATCGATCCTAAAATATTTTAGATATCTGGTACGTGGAATGAAGTTAACATGTATGCATCGAAATTTTCCACGTTCATTCTGCCTATGTGTTATGTCGATTTACTAAAATCGAAGTGAGTTTCACGGCCAGATGTATAACACAGAAATCAGTTACTCGGTCAAATGGCTGACATTCAAGTACTTTCTTTACCTGATTGTTAACATCTATTAATGTTTCTCAGTCTGATACCTAACATCGAATGAAATTTTTCGGCCTGATGGAAAAAATCGAAGTACGCAGCTCGATCTCATGGCTAAAATCGATGGACGACACTCGGCCTGGTGGCTAAAATCGAAGTACGTTCCCCCTTATGGCTGACATCGACGGACGTTTAATGGCCTGATGTCTGACATTGAATGTCGTTTCTTGGCCAGATGGCTAACATCAAAGACCGTTCCTCGGCCAGGTGGCAAACATCGAATGACGTTCCGCGGTCTGATGGCTAACATTGAAAGAAGATTCTCGCCTTGATGACTGAAGTACTAGAATCTTCTCTGTGTTATGGCTAATCGATCGAAATACATTTCTCAGTCTAATTTTAACATTGGAGGACGATTACCGTAATGATTTTTAGCATTGAAGGAATTTTTGACCTGATTGCTAATGTCGAAGAAAGTTTCTCGTCCTGATATCTAACATAGAAATATTACTGTCGGCCTGATTACTAACTACATTGACGGACATTACACTGCCTGATGGCTAATATCGAAGGAATTTTCTCGTGCCTAGTTCTGAACAAAATCAATGTTCTGTTCCCGTCCTGATGGCAAATAGAAGTACGTTACTATTCCTAATGGTCCTGATGAGTAACATAGTGTTTCGTTCTCCGTCTTGGTGGCAATCATCGAAGATCATTACGCGGCCTGGTGGCTAACATCGTATGATGTATTTAGCCCTGATGTCTAACAACGATGAACATTTCTCGTCCTGTCGTCACCGAATGACTACTATCCGAACACCGAAGAACTACTATCCATGTGACGGTTAATTTCAAATTTCCTCGGCCTGATGTCTAACATCGATGGACTATCCTCGTACTGGCGCAAAACGTGAAAAAATTATTCTCTTCTTGATGGATCATATCGAAGAACATTATATGTTCATTCAAAATATTCTACATTCATTCTATTAATATATTATCTCGATCTGATTATCTTATGTTACTCTACGCATGGTGGGTATCAAAATGATCGTACATTTTAGTATAAAACAACGGTTTAGTATTATGTATCTTCCTCGAAATTATTCACAAACCCGGTACGTATCGGGCTTACATATGACCATTCTACATTCACTCTGTCAATATATTATCACCCTCTGATTTTCTTATATTATTGTATGCATCGCAGGTATGACAATAAATCCAATTTTTTAATGTATAAAGACGATCCAATATTATTTATCTTCTCCGAAATAATACGCTACACTGGGAGGGCTCGTGGCTCTCCTATGATCATTCAAAATATTCTACATTTACTCTGATAATAGATTATGTCCCTCAGATGGACTTACATTATTCTACCCATCGCGGATACCACAATTAATACAGTTCGTTAATTTAAGACGACGAGTTAGTATTTTTTATCATCCCCGAAATAGTACGTTCCTCTGGTACGGGTCGGAGCTTACACATGATAATTCAAAATATTCTACATTCATTCTATATGTATATTATCTTGATATGATGGACATATATTATTCTACGCGTCACGGGTAACAAAATGTAGAAATTTTTTGATACTAAATATCGATTTACTATTATTTATAATCCCCGAAATGATACTCTCCTCAGGTACGGTTCGGTGCATGCGTATGATGAATCAAAATATTCTACATTCATGCAGTCAATAGATTATCTCCGTCTAATGGGCAAATATTATTACACGCATCGCGGGGATCAAATCAAAGATAATTTTTTAATATAGTACAAGGATCCAAAATCGTTTATCGTCCCCAAATAATATGGTACTGATTGGGGCTAACATATGATCATTCAAGATATGCTGCATTCACCCGATCAATAGGTTAGTTCTCTCTGATTGCCTTGTATTATTCTACGCATCGAGGGGATCACAATGAGAACAATTTTTTAATATATAACGTCGATATAGTGTTGTTTATCAATCCCGAAATAATATTCTGGTCCGAGACGTATCGTGGTTTTTGTAGGATAATTCAAAGAATTCTACATTCACTCTATGTATAGAGTATCTCCCTCTGATGGTCTTATATTAATCTACGCATCGCAGGTATCACAATGAACACAATTCTTTTATATATGACGACAGTCCAGACTTATTTACGTTCCCTGAAGTAATGCGCTCCTTCGGCACGGATCGGGGCTTACATATGGTCATTAAAAATATTATACATTAATTCTATTAATAAATTATCTCCCTCTGATGTTCTTAAATTTTTCTACGCATGGCGAACCTCACAACCAACATGTTTTTTTTTCATATATTACATCTAATATATTTTATCGAGCTTCAAATATTCCGCTACTCTGGTACCTGGAATGAAGTGTAAACATGACGTTCAAAACTCTTCACATACATTGTGTCAATATATCATAAAAATTTAACGACCTTATAATTTTCTGCATCGTTTACAATTAACACCATTATTTTATACAAAAGTATTATCTAATACTACTTATCGAACCTCAAATTCTACGTTGTTTCCGTAATTGTTACGAGAATTACATATGCGGCAAATGTTAGGCAATAAAATTGATATTGTAATTTACGGAATGAATGTGGAAAGATTTGCAAGCTATATCTAAACCTCATTCCATGTACGGGATATCTGCAACGTATCAAGCTCGTTAAATAAGATTAAATGATGTTTACGAACAAGGAAATGGCGTTCATAAAATCGATACAGTATACTGAGAGAATGTATGTGGAGAATTGTGAATTAACATACGTAATCAATGTTCCACGTTGCTATGCTCAACAATATTTCAACTGCAATTACAATAGATGTTATTTATATACCAAGGAATTGTAGTCATTGAGATCCCCGTGATGCGTAGAATATTATTAGTCCATCGTTGCATAAAATATTATCAGGCCAAATCGTTGTGACATATTGACAGTATGAATGGAGAAGTTGTGGAGAAGTATGTGGGACAGTATGTGGAGAATGTTGAATGTTTATGTGTAAACCTACTTCCTCGTACCGGATATCTGCAATAATTCAGGGTAGTCAAATAATACTAAATAATATTTCTGTAAAAAGAAATGCTCGTGACTGTCCTTTCCACGATGTGTAGAATATTAGGCCATAAATTCGATACGATATATTGATAGAATGAATGTTGAAATCTTTGTATTGTTATATGCAAACTGAATCACGGAATTCGGGGTATACATCAGGATAGATGAATTTTGTTAAGTGTTATTTACGAACAAAAGTATGGCGATCATTGCAAATGCCGCAATGCATAGAATACTATAGGTCAATGATATCGATATGATATATTGACGTAATGTATGTAGACATTTTTGAATTGATATATACAGTTGTAGACAACACTCCTCGTGGCTGTACTCCGTAACATTTCAGGAGAGACAGACAATGATAAATGACGTTTATGTAGTTGGAAATGGTCTTTATTGTGAACACCATGATGCGTAGAATATTATTAGTCCGTTAAAATTGATATGATATATTGTCAGAATGAATGTGGTATATTTTGTGTAGTTATATGTAAACCATTCCACGCAACGGATATCGGTAATATTTCTGGTTTGTTAAACATTGCATGACATTTACGAATAAAATGGCATTCGTTAATATCCCCGCAGTGCTTAGTATAATGTGAGTCCATGAAATTGATATGCTATGTTAACATAATGAAAGATAAATATTGTGAATTTCCTAATGTATACAACATTCCACGTTGATGTAATACGTAATATTTTAGGGTTGAAAATATTAGAAGATATTTATGTACAAAGAAATGGTAGTCATTGTGAACCACAGATGCGTGGAATATTATTGGCCCATAAAATCGATATGATATATTAACAGAAAGAATGTGGAAAACTTTGAATATTCATATGTAAACCTCATTCCGCGTAGCGGAACATCATTATATTCAAGAATAATAAATATTTATGTACCCAAAAATTCTGTACATTGTAAACCCCAGGATGCGTAGAATAGTATAAGAGAATAAGGTCGGTACGATATATTGCCAGAATGATTGTTTGAATCTTTAGTGCAACATATGCATATCTCAAAAGCACCGTAGGGCCGTAATATTTCAGGCACGACTAATAACATATGTTTATATATTTGTTCCACAGAATGGTGTTCATTGTGAATCTCGCGATGCATAGTATAATATAAGACCATAGTGGGTAAGATATATTGAGAGAATGAATGTGGAACATTTAGAATGACTATATTTAAGTCACTTTCCACGTAACGGAAACTCGTTAAATTTCAGGTACGATAAAAAGTGTTGGATAATATTTATGTACGAAAAAAAAAATGGTTTTCATTGTGAGAACATCAATACGTGCAATTATATGGGACAATGAAGTCGATGTCATTTATTGTCACAGGTAATGTGAAAAATTTTGAATAAACATATGTAAACTTCATTCCACGTAGCCGAACTTCTTCACACTGTTGAGTCGATAAATGGTACTAGATGCCATCTATTAAATAAAGAAGTGATGTTCTTTGTAAACACAGCGATGCATAGAGTACTAAAATACTATAAGGTCGATATGATATTTTGAAAGGAAGAATGTCGGAAAGAAACTACGCAATATCATCCGTATGCCGTACTCCACGTACAGGAACGCCTAAACGTACGGGTTCACAGAAATTCCTGCGAATGGTCTAAATATAGATGGCAATCAGATCGATATGATATACTGCTGGAAAGTATTGCGAAAATTTTGAATGGTCAAATCTAAAACTCATTCCACGTACAGAACTTCGTATCACTTAAGGCTGGATAAATAATATTGAATGATATTTGGATAAAAAGGCAGTTATCCCCGTGATTCATAGAATGTAAAAACATCAAAACACCAAACGAGATAATATATTGACCGAATGAATGTCGAAAAAATTGAATTGTCATACGTGAGGCCCGAAACGTGTAGGAAGCCCGCAAAGTATCGGTTCCGAAGTATAATAGCGGAAAATTTCAAGGTAGGTATATAATATTAGGTTGCAATTATATACTAAAACTTGATTTATTATGATTCCTGCGATGCGCAGAATAATATAAGAACATAAAATCAGAATAATATATTAACAGAATGAATGTTGAAAATTTTGACATTTCATATTTAAGCCTCGAGCACTACTGTAGAACGAACTACGTCAAGATTGATAAATAATATTAGATAGTTAAATATTAAAAAATTGTGTTCACTGGAACTTCTGCGTTATTTAGAATAATACAAGACCATCAGATTGAGATAACGTAATGAAAGAATAAAGTTTGAAAATTAAGAACACCCTTAGGAAGCACCAGATAATTACCGAAGGAACGTATTAATTCGGCGTCGATGAAAAAATTAGATCGTTGTTAAATATTAATAAATTGAAGTCATTGTGACCGCTGCGAGTCATAAAACACAATAAGACCATCAGATAGAGATAGCATAATAACAGATACAATGTCGAAAATTCTGATGATTCATATATAAGCCCGGAAACGCACAGGATGACCGCAATAATTCGGTGACAATAAATTTTTAATAGATCGGCGTTATATAAAGATTTGTTCCTTGTGATCACAGCGATGCGTAGACAATATAAGACCAGATCGACTTAATATATTGACAGGACGAATGTCAAATTTTGAATTCTAATTTGTAAGCTCCGAAACGTATCGTAATACTGTAACAGTTCAGAGACGAGGAAAGATATTAAATCGTTGTTATACATTAAAATGTTGCGTTTCTTCTTATCCTTGTGTTTCGTAGAATAATATAAGACCATAAGTGCGACATAATCTACTGATGGATTGAATTTAGAAAATTTTGAATAATTATATGTAAGCACTGATCCCTACCGGAAGAGCGTATTACTTCGGAGACGATAAATAATATTGGATCGTCGTTGTACACTAAAAAATTGTGCTTGTTGTGACCACGTGATGCGTTGAATAATATAAGACCAACGGATAGAGACAATCTATTTATTAAACTTTGATCATTGTGATCCCAGCAATTAACAGATTGATGTAAGGAAATCAAATCGAGATAATATTTTGATAGAATGAATGTGGAATAGTTTGAATGAACATATGTAATCCCTATCCGTACTGGAAGAGCATATAATTTCGAGGACCGTTAATATTAGTAGGTTGTAGATTTGTATTAGAAAATTTGTCAATTTTGATACCCACGATGAGTAGAATAATATAGGTCCATCAAGTCGAGATAATATATTGATAGAATAAATGTAGAATATTTTGAATTATCATATGTATGCCCCAATACGTATAGGAGGAACGTATTACTTCGGGGATAAAAAATGTTGCATCATATTCATATATTAAATATGATAATATTAAAATGTTGAAATACTAAAATATTGTACTCATTGTGATCATGGCGATGCGTAGAACAAGACAGGACCACCAGGTCGTGATAATATAATGATGGAATCAATTTATAATACCTTGAATGATCATATGTAATCCGTGATCCGTACTGGAGGAAGGTATAACTTCAGAGATGATAAATAATATTGTATCGTTGTTATATATTGAAAAATTGTATTCTCTGTGACCCACGCGATGCATGGAGTTATATAAGACAAGACAGAAATGATGTTCATTGTGAACCACGCGATGTGTACAAAACTTAAAGGCCATAAAATCGGTAAGATATACGGAGAAGGAATGTCGAAAATTTTGAAATGTCTTACGTATAACACAATCCAGGTAACGGAAATACGTATTTATTTTGACACGATAAATGATATTAGATGATTACATGTGTAGGAAGAAATGCTGGTCATTGTGACTCCCAGGATGCGTAAATTAGTATATGACCATCAGACCGAGATAACATATAGGCAGAATGAATTTCGAAACTTTTGAATTGTCATATACAAGCCACTTACCGTAGGACTAAAATATAGTGGGATCGTTAAATAATATTAGATCATCGATATATATCAAAAAATTGTGTTCATTGATACCCCGCGATGAGTAAAGTAATATGAGCGGACAATCTGACCGAGATAACATATTGACACAATTAATGCCGATGCTTTTGACAGGCCATATGTAAGACCCGAATCATATAAACGTAGCAATTAAGGGGGTAGATAAATAGCATCAGATCGTTGTTACATAGTAATTAATTGTCTCCATTGTGATCGCGATGCGTATAATACTAGAGTATAAGGAATAATCTACTGGTAGAGTGAATGAATATTTTGAATGACCAAATGAAAGCACTGATCCGGAGGAGCGTTATATTTCGGCGACGATAAATAATACTAAATCATTATAAATATGTTCATATAGTACCTCGCGATGCGTAGCATTACATAAGAACATCAAATCAAGATAATATATTGATAGAATTGATGTTGAATATTTCGAACGATCTTATATAAGTCCGTTCTTATATATGTACCGCAGGAACGTACAATTTCAGAGACGATAAATAATGTTAAATCGTACTTTTTATATTAAAAAATTTATTCATTGTGCTCCCCGCTATCATAGGATAACATGAGTCCATCAGATTGGGATAGCATGAATGTAGATGGTTTTGAAGTTTAACATGTAATCCCAGAACTGAACCGGAGGTCCGTAATATTTTCGGGACCGATAAATAATCCATAAATAATACCAGAACATCGTTACACGTTAAAAAATTGCGTTAATTGCGATCCCGCGACGCGTAGAATAATATAAAAATATCAGAATGTGGTAAATTATTGAGAGAGCGAAAATAGAACATTTTAATTATTATATGTTAGCCTCGAGCCGTAACGGAGTAGGGTATTATTTTGGTGACGACAATACTAAATCGTTGTCTTTTATTCAAAAGTTTGCTTATTGCTAACCCCGCGTTGCGTAGAATAATATAAGATCATCAGATCGAAATAATATATTGATAGAATGAATCAAAATATTTTCAATTTGTACATGTAGGCACCAATCCATAGCAGCGTGTTATATATTAAAGAATTGTGTTCATTGTGAATGCCGCAATGTGTAGAATGGCCATCAGATCGAGATATTTTACTGACAGAATGAATGTAGAATAATTTGAATTATCAAAAGTAAGCCCCGTAACATACCTGACCAGCGTATAATTTCGGGACGATAAATAATGTTGGATAGTCGTTATATATTAAAAAGTTGTGTTGCGATGCGTAGTATTATATAATACCATCAGAGGGAGATAAACTATTGATAGAGTGAATGTAGAATATTTTGAAAGATCATATGTAATTCCCGATTTGTACCGG
Source organism: Lepidotrigona ventralis hoosana (assembly GCA_002806875.1). NCBI lineage: Eukaryota > Metazoa > Arthropoda > Insecta > Hymenoptera > Apidae > Lepidotrigona > Lepidotrigona ventralis. Next base: position 86,319 of record NIPQ01020818.1, read on the forward strand.
AGCATACTAATTCGTATTCGAATAATATTAGTTCGCCGCTATGTATTAAAAAAATTGTTGTTCATTGAAATCCCCGCGATGCTTAAAAAAATATAAGATCTTCTCATCGAGAGAATCTGTTGATAGAATGGAAGTACACTGTTTTGAATGATTATCTGTAAGCCACTAACCGGAGGAGCATATTATTCCGGTGGCGATAAATAACATCAGATCATCGCTATATATTAAAGAATTGTGTTCATTGTGTTCCACGCCATTTGTGGAATAATATGAGAACATCAGAGGAGATAGTCCATTCACAGAGTGAATGTAGATTATTTTGAATTACAATATGTAATCCCCGATCCGTACAAAAGTATCGCATGATTTCGGGGACAATAAACAGTACTAAATCTTTTTTTTATATTAAAAATTTGTTTATTCCGATAACCGCGTTGCGTAGTATACTATAATGTCGTCAGATCGACTTAATATGTTGATCGAATGAATGAAGTTTATTTTGAATTATCATACGTAAGCATTGCTTACTGGAGGAGCATACTATTTCGAGGACGATTAATATTATTGGATTGTCGAAGTATATTATAAACTTTGTGATTCCTGCTATGCGTAGAATAATATAAGGTAATTAAAGGGAGATAATCTATTGATGGAGACATATATAGAGTATTTTGAATGACCATATGTATACACCGAATCGTACCCGAATAGCGCGTCATTTCGTGGACGATAAATAACACAAAAACGTGACTTTGTTTAATCAAGCAATGTTTTCCTCGGGGACATTCCCCCGAGGAATGTCACAGAATGACAAAGCGGCCCGTAGTGCCAGATAAATAGAAGTTCCGTGGAATTGCAGATTTGGGAGTATTCTCATGCAGCTCTGCAATTTACCACCAATGCAAACACACAGTTGCCCGTAGGGCCATACAGTTACTTAGTAGAGGATTAGAGAACCAGAGGCATTGCACTCGCTGCTCTGTACTGCATAACAAACAGACATTCACACACAGCGACTATACTCTTCCGGCGCATACTCGCAGAGAAATTAGCGACATGGCTGGTGTCCGTGAGCCAGACATTGAATTTACGTCGTGAAATAGTAAACAGACAATAAAAACAGAAAATGCAATCAAAAATAGGTACAAAAATAAAATAAAATGACGAAAATAAACAAAAATAAACAAGGACGCATAACAAAGATAGATTGCAGGGTAGAAAGGGAACCTAAATAAAATATATAATAAATTGCATATAAGCTATAACGCAAAATAAAAGACGCAAATAAAAGGAATTAGAGTCAAACAAGGTAAAATGAAATAAAATAAAGTAAAATATTATAGAATAAAATAAAATAGAATCTGATAATACGAGAAAAGAGGAGAAACATGTGACGGTGGGGCTGAGCTAAAATGTAAAAATCGAAAAATTCGTCCTCTGGCATAAAAGCCATGACCCGATTTTGTAATGTCGGCGTGTGTAATGAGGGAAAAGTCCCTCTCGTTGCCACGCATCAAGTCATTAATTTATAAAACGCGTCGGCTATGGTTACCGGGGGGGGGGGGGNCCTATGGAATCTGTTATTGCGGTAAATGTATGGTAACGTTTTACGGATCTTAGAATGGCCTTATTAGCTATTGTACTGAAAAGGCTGCTGGCTAAATGCGAGTCTATTGCTGTGAGAGAGTAACAGAGATGAAAAACATGAACAGAGTGAGAATAGAAAAGGGAAATTCTCCCACTTCCGCCGATGTACGTTCCCGCTCGAGCGAGCTCGAAAAGTACCTGGCGATGTCCTCCTCATTTGGCTCACGATCTTCAAGCAAACGGCGCTTTTCAACGCCGACCTCGCAAAACTTGCGAACGATGGGTCATCTGCGATAAAAATTTGGAACTCGTGTGCCGCGGCGGTAACACCCGCGAGGTCCGCCAACGGAGTGAGCCCGCATCCACCCCCGAGGAGGGTGGGAAGAACACCACATCAGCGCTTGCACGTTTGGAGTGGTTTAACCATTCCTTCACCGTCCGCTTTACAACCCGGACGGCCACAGCTCGTGGCGATATTTTGATAGCTCTCCCCCTTAGCAGGAATTCGAGACGCGGAAGCAGGAACGTCGCCACGGACTAGATCTTTTGCGAGAAGCGAGAAACGACGCGTTGACCGCCTCGAAGTCGACAATCAAGTCCCAGGTGGCGCGGTAGGTAGTCTGATCAAGCGGATTCCCGTGGGACTCCCAAATGGACGTAGAAACCCCCCTGTTTTAGCACGGGCAGATGCTCAGCCGCGAGTTAAAAGGCGTCGTGATCGGTTCTGCCATGGCCACAAGATGCAAAGTAGCACAACTGCGGTGTATAAAGGAGAGCCCCAACGACCTCGCCGAATTCTCGAATGTTTGCAAATGTTACCCCATGCTGCCGGGATCCGCGACAACGAACATAGGCAATGGCTGTAACCCTCTCGCAGAATATGTCGGAGCTCGAGGCCTCTTTGAACATTGGGTTGATAACCAGGTAAAACACTATGGGGCTTAAGGGACAACCCTGCCTCACTCCCGACATAAGGATTTGTATCGTAAGGGACAACCCTGCCTCACTCCCGCATAAGGATTTGTATCGTCCGTGTACCCTTCGCGAGTCCGCATGCGGCAGAAAGCCCTTTTGGTCAGCGATCAAACGATTGTTCTCCTTCGCCCAGCGCAATCGGCCAGCACAGCGGCGAAAACTTAATGGCGACATCGCCCATCGCAATGGGTCACAAGTTGTTCAAGTCGTCCCGAGAGTCCTCTTTGTACAGAATGATCCTCCTTATGTCAGTCCTCTTGAGGTCTTCATAGGTAACGCCGTTGGGCACAGGGAATGACTTCTTCATTCTTCTGAGACGGCAGATCACTTCGGAACGCTTGAGAGGGGCGACAAGGGCATCGTTGGTCTCGGTTTATGGTTCTTCGTATGATTTTCCGATCTCCGTAAAGTGCTTTTGGATCGTCTCCTTGGGCACCTCTCACAGAAAGGAGTATCCTTGTGGAGGATCCCACCGACAGCACGCTTCCGGTTTTCCCGGTACAATTGTATTCTTCTTGTCTTCCTCGTGTATTCCTGGCGGCTAAACCTGGGAACTGGAAACTGCTCCGATCTTGCCGTACTGCTCATCGTGTGTGGTTGTTATTCGCGTCCGCGTTTGCGTCTAGACACCTCCTCGTGGAAAACAGCTGGGTCACCCCGGGCAGCCTCAGCCTCCAAATCGATGCTCGTCTGCCGGGAAGTTGCGCTTTCGACGAGGTGGGCCCGCGTCCACGCTGCCGCTACTCTAGCGGAAAGTGACCCACCGGACACCATCCCACGAGTTTCATTTTGGCCGTTATATTCGTGCGCTAGAGGATTGCGCGCTCCGATTTGTTCGTAACCATCGGGATGTGCACTATTCTCGCCGCGCAGCGGAGTCGCCAAAGTGCTACTCGCTCCAGGCACACCTCTGCTTCCGCGTCGTTTCCCTCGTCCAGTCTGTTGCGGGCCTCCTTCGGTCGTCACCGTTCTCTGGATTCTATTACTGTTGTTGTCGGAGGGCGGTGGGGCTACGCGATCCTGTGTCTCAGCTCCACTTCCATAGTTGATTGCGGTCGATGCTCCGCACGTCCATCTGCAAATACACCCACGGGAACTCCCTGGGTGTGCGGGAAGTTGTGAGTTGTTCGCACACAATACGCAAGTACCTGCATTTAAAAAAATTAAAATATTCCGCGAGTTAGGACCCGCTATCCCCGCATCGGTACCCAGGGGTTGCGGGTGGGGAGAACACAGTCGACTGCAGTACACGGTTTGCAATCCCGGGGTTGCGATATCCTAACACGTAAAATATCGTTAACCTGTGGTCATGTTTCGCAGAAGCGGGGGACTTGCCTTAATCGGCTGGTTCTGCGAGGGTGACAGCCGAAACAGAAAATCCCTAACTGAACGTTGAGAAATCGCGGCTAGGCACTATTCAGTCGAGGGCACTGAGGAGTGGTCTGTCGGGTGCATCCCTTGGAGACCACCTCAGGACACTGGGCGACATCATGAGTGTAGCAGCCTTCTTGCCGGAATAGGCATCACTCGCGAAGTGACGTGTTTTCGTACCAATTCGTGGAATCTGCATAGAGAGTACAAAATTTAAATCTGGTGTTTCTTCGGAGAGGAAAGGAAAGCAGTGCACAGATGATGCAATGGAAGTTCAGGAAGTCACAGCTGTTTGACCTTCCCCATCAAATGGAAGGCGTGCCACCTCTGAGCACTCCAGGAGCGTTAGCCCAGGTAAACAGGCTAAGCGCGTTCTGAGGAGGCTAGGTAGCTGCATTAACATGAATGATGATGGGCTGAACAAGATGAGAGAAATAAATGAAAAATTGCGGGAATTCTTGTTTACGGAGAGTTACAGACTCTCGAAGGCTGCATGTGAATTTGTGTTGAATTGTGTGAGAGAATGTGAGAATCATATGAATGGTCGAGAATGGTCGCGAAGAATGAAAGAATTTGAAATTGTTGGAACGTTCGGGTGAGAGACAGTGTAGCACGAACGTATACGGTAGTGATCAAGCCAAAGGACGAGGGCTTGAAACTGTCGGTTGAGGAGGTGAAAGAAAGAGTGATGAATGGTGTGAGCAAGGATGTGAATATCCGAGGGAACACAGTGAGAAATACGAGGAGTGGAGGGATTGCAATTAAGACAGCTAGTGATACTGATGACCTAGGTCTTAAGGTTGAGTCGCCGAGGAAGATTGGCGCGAAGGTCGTTGTCTTCGACGTAGACAACGAAATGACCAACGATTCCTTTATGTGTTGTGTGAAAGGAACGTGAAACGAGTGAGAGTAAGTGAGATTGAGTTTAGAGAATGTCAGTGTAGTTTGCGGAAGAACCGCAAAAATATGAGTGTGAGCAACGTTGTGATTGAATTAGATCGAGCTATGCATGACATGTTAATGAATGAGAGAAGGGTGTAGGTTGGATGGAAGATGTGCAAAGTTTGTGACTTTGAGTACGTTGACGATGTGTCATCGATGTCTTGCTTTCGGGCACATGATGAGAGAATGTAAGATGAAAGAAAAGCTGTGGAGGCATCTGAGCTGTGCAAGATTACGAGTGTCTGCAGGAATTGCAAGATGGGAAGGAATTCTGAGCACTCGGTTATGTCGCCAGAGTGCCAAGAATATGTGAGGATGGTGGAGCGAGATAGAGCGCGAAAATTTAATGGTTAGTGAGTGTCTGGAACTGCTTCTGCTTGACTGTCAGCGGGCGTATGCAACGCTGTAGGATCTTGGGCGTGTAATGAGTGATAGGGGAGTGAATGTGGCTCTATTCCAGGAGTTGTATGTTGCGCATGGACAAGTGGCTGGTTTGCCAAGATCGTGGCAGTTGTTGGTGCGCCTAGAGCAGCTGTTGTTGTGTGCGACATTCCGATTGAGGCGATTGTCGTGAATGGATGTACCAATGAATATGGCGTGTGTATGGATGAAGGGAGATTTCAGCGAAATGTATCTGGTCTCCATGTCATATAGGTATGGGCAGGATATAGAGCCGTACCTTGCTTATATGGACAGTGTGCTTCGGTTTCTTTTGTATGAATGCTACCGCGGTCTCGTTCTTGTGGTTCAGCAAGAGTCGAGGTCGCGGCAGGGAAAGCGAGATGCGTAGTAGGGTGCTTGAAGAATGGATTCTTGCGAACGGAGCGATTGTGCTGAATGAACCGTGTGAATGTTATACTTTTTCGAGTAACTCAGGGAAGAGGGACGTAGATGTCACCCTGGTGAGTGCTGTGGTTGTCGGGTGTCGGTTTGAATGGGACGTAAGGAGTGTTTAAGAGATAAGTGATCACAATATGATCCTTATCCAGATGACGTATGGAAAGAGTGACAAGGGAGAAGGTAATATGTATAAGAGGTGGATATGTAAGAATGTGAACTGGGAGGAATATATGAATGTCTTGACTGAAGTTGCAAGGATGCATGGGATGGATGTTTTCGATGAGATGCGTGTGGACAGTATGACTCTTAAGTTCACCGAATGGATCCAGGGGGTGAATGGGAAATATATGAAAGAGTTATCGCGCCGCGATGGCAGGAAGATTGAATGGTGGACGAGAGAGTTGATTACTCTGAATGGTAAAGTGCGAATAGAGAGGCGAATGTTGCAGGATGCGAGAAAGGAAGCTAGTGCGGATGTTTGTGTGAGAAAGGTGGAGTATAAGAGAGTGCTGACTGAACACAAGTCATACATTTCAAATGAGGAGAGTGAAAGAGGAAAACTGAGAACGGTTTGTTCGAGAATCTTCGAACCTGGATCCACCGGTGTATAAGGTATGTCGTGGGAGATGTGTGAAAGAAGGATTAGGTGCGTAATGTATGAATGGTGAGAGAATCGCGACATGGAAAGGATGTGCGTATGCGTTGCTTGAAAGATTCTTCCCAGTGGCGAGCATGCCCTATGTGCAAGGTACAGATAAAAGTGTCCGTGAAATTGAATGATTGCGGGAAAGAATTCGAATGGAAGGAAGTAAGGGCTGCGATTTTGAGAACGACGTTGCAAAAGGCAACGGATTGGATGGTCTTACTGCTGAGATGTTGCAAGATGTCCCGGGATGGCTGGTGAGTATAGAGTATGCCAGGGGTTGTTTATCTGCATATTGGAAGAAAGCGAGTGTTTCGGAGTGCGAGGATTGGAAGCATGTGCTGGATGAATGTGGGATGTACGATAATGATAGGAATCTGAGTGCATGTTAGAGTGAATGAGGACGGAAGCGTGGATGTAAATGATGTCTTAGAGCATAAGGAAAGTACGAATAAGTACGAATGCTTCTGTGCGCATGCCGTGCATGCCTACTGGGTGCAGTGCGAGGGGTATGAATATGTATGTCCTGAGATCCGCAGGTAGCTTACCGGGCCTTTTTGCACCCTGAAGGCTTTGGGTTGTGACGATCCGACGGAACAGAGTTGGCCAAATCGGGGTCGAGGTGTAACCTGCGAATGGTACGACCAGTATGGCCTAGTCACTAGTAACGAGGGATTTGATATTATAAGCCCGGTCCCATCCATCGTCGACCATTTGGTTTGAACTCTCGGGGGCAGATGGTGAAGCCCGAATCGACGTTAGAATGCGGCGAATGCCTCAACGGAGGATCTGCGTCTACAGCTCGGAAGCCGGCCCGCAGAGCTGGTAAAGATGCTAAAAATTTTCTGACCCGATCATGGTTGTTCCTGGAGCTTGCAATCCGAGACTAATTGGTAGTTCCTGTGTAGATAGAGGCACGCTGATCGGGCGTATCTCGATTTTACGCCCATGGAACCGTGTGTGTTAGACCTTTATGGTGGGCACATGCATGTTAAATCAAATGGTCTTTTACTTTTCCCTCATCGGAGCGCTGTGCGCCTGCGGGCGGCCGCTCTTGCTGTCGTCGCTATTGCGCTTGTCGCTGCTGCTGTTATTGCTGTTGTTGCTGCTGCCGCTGCGGTGGCTGGTGATCGGCCCTCGGCGTCGGCTCTGGACGACGAACCAGTTGTCGTCCTGCTCTCTACCTGGGCTGGGTCTGCAGGGCTCCTTCACGTTGCGCGGCGTTGTGCTCCTCGTCGACGGAGGTTGCGCCGGGCTGGTTACAGCTGCAGGAGCCTCTTCGATGGTCTGGAGGGTTGTCCCGGACTGTCACACTAAATGTGTCATCCGGAATCTCGGCGATGTTGTTGCTGCGGCGACGATACGCCTCCGTAGTTGATGGTTGGTGGCAGGCAAGACTTCACCGGGACCAGCCCGTAGCTGGAACGAATGACGGTAGGGGAGATGGTCTGACGCCCGCCGTAGTGGTGATGGTGGCCGTCGTGGGGTGGAGCAATGTTGATGGTGATATCTGCCGCTCCATTTAGGGCCTCTGCAAAAGTTGTGGTCGATGCGGCGAGCCGACTAGTATAAGGCATCGGCGATGCCAGTGGTGGAGTCGTCGATGCCCTCGGAGTTGCCCCAGATACCGGTAGAAACTGCGCACCCTAATTCGGTGATGTCTTCTTGCCGGGAAAAGTTCGCTTTCCAGGAGCTGGCTGGAAACAGAGCCCGACTCGGACCAGGTGGGGAGGACTTACCTTTCATTGGTGGCGTGGCGCACTTCCGGGGTCCTTCGAGGCAGAAGTGAAGATCCATAATCCACCCGGGTATGACTAGACCAGGGCGGTGTCACGCGTTCAGCGCTTTGCAGCAGCGGGCTGTGAGCTCGCTGTCGATGTTGTCGAAGTCGTCGACATCGTCAGGGGCGAAGTCCTCGTGGCACTCCGTCTAATTACGCTTAAAATCGACGGGGTCGGTTGACACGAGGTCGCATGCTGCCGATGCCCGTATCGTCATGCCAGTGCCTCTTGCCATTTCGACAGCCGTAGATTTCTTGGCCAGAAATTACTTCCTGGCAGACGGGGAACTACCCGTCCTTGTCGTCATTGTCGTCGTCGTCATCGTCGAATTTCTCCCCCCCCTTCCCCGGAAGCGAGGCCTCCCGAGTTAGATTTAGGTTTAGAGTTAGATTTAGATTTAGGTTTAGAGTAGTTTTTCCCCACGCCGGCAGGAGCTCTAAACCGAGCGAAGGGTTATACACCCACGCAGTGAGTTCCCCGGTGTCTTCTGTGACACACTGTCGCTGCTAGTGTTATCATACTAGCGAGGGAGCCTCCGCTCGTCCTTCTAAATATCGACTTGCTCAGTGGGCAGTGCCGATGCACGCTGCTGACGCCCGTGTCTTCACTCTCGAACTCCCTCCCATTGGTGAGTCGTCGTTCCTGTCGTTGCCGTGATCGTCGTTCCTGTCGTAGACGTCTTCATTGTTGCTGCTGTAGTGGTGCTCGCTGCTACCGTCGTAGTCGTTATCGTCCTTCTCGATATTGCCGTTGTCGTCACTGTCGTCATAGTCGGTGTGGTCGTCGTCATGGTGCTTGACGTGGTGGTTTATGTGGTCCTCGCTCGGTCCCTTTAACCGGCAACTCGGATAAAGGGACAAGGCAGCATGGAGCATTTCCGGGAGACTTCCGTTGTTCCGCGGCCGTTGTCGTCGTTGTTGTCATCGTCCACGTCGATGTTACTACCCTCAGTAGCCGGAGTGTCGATTGCCCGGCTAGGTGGGGGTTCACGAAGTGCTACACTCAACCTACATCGTCGTTTTACATAAAAAATATTAGTTCACTTTGATACCCGCGAGGCGTAGAATAGCATAAAGCCACCAAATCGAGATAATGTACTGATAGATTGAATGTAGAATTTTTTAAATGACCAAATGTAAGCCCCGATTCATACCGGAGTCGCGCACAATTTCGTCACGATGAATAACACTAAACCGCTGTTTTATACTAAAAAAATTTTTCATTATACTATCCGCTATCCGTAGAATAGTTTAATCCCGTCAGATCGGAAAAATGTGTTGATAGAATGAATGTAGAATATTTTGAATTGACATATGTAAATCCCAGTACGTCTTGTACGAGCATATAAGATCGTGGACGATAAATAATACAAAATTGTTATTTTATTTTAGAAAATTTTATTTTAGAAAATGTGTTCACTGTGCTCCCCTTAATAAGTAAAGTAATATAAGATCATTTGGAGGTGACCTATTATTAGAATGAGTGTAGAATGTTTTGAATTATTATATGTAAGCCCCGATTGGTACCGGTGGAGCATACAATTTCGGGAAATATTAATAACGTCAATCGTTGTATATATATTCCAATTCGTAGTTTTATTTTAAAATATTTGTTGATGATAATCCCCGCGATGCGAAGAATAGTATGGACCATTATATGGAGATAATCTACTGATACAGTGAATGTAGAATATTTTGAATGGTTATATGTACGCCTCCGATTACTACCGGAGTAATGTATTACTTCGGAGACCTTAAATAATATTGGATCGAACATATATAATATAAAATTTTGTTCATTGTGTTGGCCGTGATGCGTATTACAATACAAGGCTATTAGAAGTGGATAATTTATAGATAGGGAAAATTTCGAATATTTCAAATGATCATATGTGATCCCTAACCCGTGCCGGAGGTCCGTACTATTTCGGGGACCATAAATAATACTGAATTGTTGTTTCAGATTTAAAAATTAGTTTATTGTTATCCTCACGTAACGTATAATAATATAAAATATTTAGGTTGGGTTAATATGTTGATAGAATGAATATCGAATGTTTTGAGTGATCACATTTGAAGCCAATCCCCACGGGTGGAAAGTATTATTTCGGAGTCGATAAATAACTTTGGATCGTCATTATATGTTATACAATTGTGTTCAATGTGATTCCCGCGATGCACAGAATAATGTGAGGCCATCAAATCGATATGAAATATTGTCCGAATTAATGTCGATATGTTCGATGCGTCACATGTAAGAACATGTGTGATGTGAACGTATTATTTCAGGGTCGAAATATAATATTAGGTGAGGTGCAGAGAGAATGGTGTTCATTGCGAACCCGGTGATAAGTAGTATAATATAAAACCATCAGATTGATATGACATATCGACAGAATGAATGTCGAAAAATTTTGATTCGTCATATGTAAGCATCTATTAGTTCCGGAGTACCGCAATATCTCAGGGCTGATAAGATTACATTATATTTATAGAGAAGGAAATGTTGTTCATTATGAACGCGTTGTATAGAACTATATACGACGAACAGATCAAAATGAAATATTTTTTGAATTATTGTCGATACGTTCGATAGGTCTATGTAAGGACATATCAGTGCAAGATGAACGTAAATTTATAGGGTCGACAAATGAAAGTAGGTGATATACATGTAGAAAGGAATGGTGTCCATTGTGACCATCGTATACGACAATTATATGAGGGCATCAGATCAATACGATATATTGATAGAGTAGGTGTCGAAAATTTTGATTCGTCATATGTAGGCCCATATCAGTTCCGGAGCACCGTAATATTTCAGGTGAGATAAAAGTTATTAGATAACAACATTTACATACACAAAAGTGGCTTTCATTTTGATCCTCGCAAAGTGTAGAATAGTATAAGACAATGAAACCGGTATCATATGTTAACAGCAAAATCTTGAAATTTTTGAATTGCCTTATGCAAACGTCATTCCACGTACCGCAAACCAGTAATATTTCAGCATCTATTAATAATAATAGATGATGTTTATGCACAAAAGAATTATTTTCATTCCACGCCAGGGGATGAGTAGGATAATATAGGAGCATAGAATAAATGTGATAGATTGATAGAATGATTGCGAAAAATTTCAAACTATCATGTAGTACTCATTCCACGTACCGAAACTTAGCAATATTTCAGGCTCGATGAATAATATCATATGACATTTGTGTAAAATTAAGGTGTTGATTGTGACCCGCGCATTACGTAGAATAGTATAAAACCATAAAGCCAATCTGATATGTTGATAGAATGAAAATGGAAAGTTTTAAATTTTCATATGTAAACTTCCTTTCACGAATAGCAACTCCCTAACATTTCTGGCTGAACAGATAATGTTGGATGCTTGTTGTAAAAAGAAACGGTGTTCATTGTGAATACCGCGATGCTTGTAATAATAAATGTTAATAGATTCGGTGTGAAATATTCACAGAATATATGTGGAATATTTTGAGTTGTCATAAGTAAACTTCATTCCACGTCCCGGGGTCCGTAATGTTTCAAGCTCGATTAAAAAGTATTAGATGATACTTATGTACAAAATATGATTCCAATTATGATCCTTATCTAGGGTTGGGTTAAGGTTAAAAATATGATTCCAATTATGATCCTTACCATGATACCAGGCCTAAGATAGTGTGAAAACATAAAACCTGTTAGACAGAAATTATGTGGAAAGATTTGAATAGCAACTTGTAAATCTCATTCTTCGTACCGAAAAAACTTATTATTCCAGGCTAGATAAATAATGTTGGATGAGCTTTATGTACGAAAAAATTATGTCCATTGTGAACCCCACAATGCGTAGAACAATAGAAGACAATAATATCGATGTGATATCATTACGTACGTCCAAAATTTTAAAGTTTCTTAATTGAATCTCATTCGACGTACAGGCGAAAAATTGCTGGCTCGATAAGTAATACTAGATGATATTTATGTACAAAAGTGGTGTTCATTATACAGCTCACGGTACGAAGAATATTATAAGACCATAAAGTCGACATGACATGTTGACAGAATGAGTGTAGCAAACAATGAGGTGTCATACTTAAGCCTCAGTCTTGCTGTGAACCTTCTTTCGCTGCTAGCAGTCTGGCCGAGAAACGTCCTTCGGTGATAAATATCAGGACAAGAATGTTCCTATGATGTCAGCCATCAGTCAGAGAGACGTACTTTGTTGTTACACATCAAGACGAGAAACGACCATCAATGATAGCCATCAGGCCGTGAGAACTATTCGATGTTTGCCGTCAGGCGGGGGAACGTACTTCAATGTTAACAATAAGGCCGAGAAACAAACTTCGATGTTAGCCATCAAGCCAAGAAACGATTATAAGTGTTAGCTATGACGCTAAGGCATGAACTACATGTCAGTCCTCAGGCCGAGAATCGTACTTCGATGCAGCCAACTACACGAGATTCGTACTTCGATGATAGCCACTAGGACGAAAATCGTCAGACGATGTTAGTCGTCAGTTCGAGATACCTACTTTGAGGTTAGCCATCACGCCGAGAAAAGTCTGTCAATGATAACCATTAAGCCGAACATATTCCTTGAATTTCAGGACGAGGAACGACATTCGATATTAGCCATCAAGCAGTGGAACGTACTTCGACGTTAGCATTCAGGACAAGTAACGTACTTCCATGTTATACATTGAGCCGAGGAACTTACTTCGATATTAGCCATCACGCCGAATCAAGTACTTCGGTAGACTTTAGGCTGAGAAACGATCTTCGATATTATTCATCAGGCCGAGAAAATTCCTTCGATGTTAGACATCAGGCCGAGGAAATTCCTTCGATGATGGACATCAGGCCGAGATGTTTGACATCAGGATGAGCACCGAACTGCGACGTTAGCCGTCTGGCCGGGAAACGACCTTCGATGTTAGCCATCAGGCTGAGAAACATATTTCGATATTAGACATCTTGCCTTGAAGCGCCATCCTATATTATACATCATGTAGAGTATCACATATCGATGTTAGCTAACAGTCCTGGAAACGTACATTGATGTTGGTGATGCCACCAGGTCGAGAGACTTCTATCGAAGTTAGACGTCCATCCAAGAAACGTACTTCGAAGTTAGCCGCAATAACAGGATCGCAATTCGATGTCATCAGGCAGAAAAACTTCCTTCAATGTTAGCCATCATTCCAAGAAAAGTAGTTCAATGTTAGCGATCAAATCGAAGAAATTCCTTCGATGTTAGACATCAGACCGAGAAACCTGCTACCACACGATACAGTACCGTATCATACAGTACCACAATACAAAAATTACTTTAGCACACAGTACCATACTGTACCATACTGTACCACGTCGTACCATGCCGTACCATACAATACGATTCCGCATACGCTAAGACAGCGTGTCATAAGTTACCATGCCCAACAATACCGAACAACTCCAATCAATAGAGTATCATAGTG
>NIPQ01021415.1:0-10073 GCA_002806875.1 Lepidotrigona ventralis hoosana
TAGATAACTATCGGCGAACCGATTCGATTCGAAGTTCCAGTTTCTAAGCTTTCCATCCAAACTATTGCTATCTTTCTGTTTCACAGTTTCGAACGACTTATCTTTGTGTGGAAATTTTTTCTCAATTGAAGTTTGGCTATTAAACACCAAGAAAGAGAAGGTTTTCTCGAAAGTGTGTTGTTTATATTTCTCGAGAAAGAATAGAAGAATTAATTAAGTTCCAAGGAAACGATATCAAAGATGGCGCCGCTTAGAGGATTCCCAGCGTTAAAACGAAGGTTTATTTGCAGAATAGCGCCCGGCGAATGGGACAATCCGCATCCGTGCAATAGAAGAATTAATTAAGTTCCAAGGAAACGATATCAAAGATGGCGCCGCTTAGAGGATTCCCAGCGTTAAAACGAAGGTTTATTTGCAGAATAGCGCCCGGCGAATGGGACAATCCGCATCCGTGCAATCCAGACCCGGAGGAATTAGAAAATAGTTTCGACCTGAAAAACTCTATGTGGCTCACTGTCGGCTCCATCATGCAACAGGGCTCTGATATACTTCCGAAGTAAGTCTGAAAGTACCCGGTGAACGCTTTTACGATGCGCCTATGCCACCGCAGCCCGTCTTACACGTGTGCAAACAAAAGCAGAGACTTACACGTGTGCAAACAAAAGCAAACACCACCGCAGAGAGACATGCAACTCTGTGCTTGTTTTTTGCTCTGTGTTTTGAACTACAATTCTGGAATTACTCGCGAGCTGGCTCGTTTCGTTCTTGATTAATAACCGTTCAACGTGAAATATATTTCTCGTGGAGGGAAAAAAAAAGAGACACCGTGGCGAAAATCTGCGTTCTAGTATCTACGTGCCTACGTTGAGTTTGCATAAGATTTTAATTCGCTGGTCCACTTTAATTAATTCAGAAGAACACGCTGTCCGGCTCAAGTCCGGGAAGAGACCACGTTGAACGGACAAAAGAATTATAATATCCCATTAAATGCAAACGCCGAGAGATCCAAGCCTAGAATATTCCAACGGTCTACGCAGTTAGTTCTCCTCGTTAAATTTACCATCCCGATCTATCTCGAAAGCTTAAAGTGCCGTTAAGCTTGCGAATTGATAAAAATCCCCCGCGCTACTGGAAACGCTTGAGAAACGTTTATACTTCCTAACGTTTTCCGAGTGGTTTCATCGGGGATCCGAATGGAACGGAAATCTCCTTTTGCCGGCCCGTGCGATCGGCCCGTTACTCTCTGCTTAAGGAAATCAAATGTCGCGGGTCGTTTGTAGAAAAGTGTACAGAGAGACGGTGCCAAAAGCAGAGGCGGCGCTTTTTTCCCCCCCTCTCCTCTTCCCCCCGTGTCCCTCGGGTGCTATGCTCCTTTTTTCACGACAATTAAGCTTAACGAGCCGCTGTTTGCCGGACATATTTGAGGCGGCTTCCCACTTATTAACGCCGGCACGGCGCTAACTCTAACGTTGCTCGCACGTGTTTGCTCACCACATACTGACGACGCGACGACGACGACGACGGGTAACAACGGCGAATCCTTCTAACTGCCTTCTAGCCGCTTGTTTATGCGACGTCGTGATTTGCATAGAAGAAGTAATATTTCCATGTCTCTTTTGCAACCGGCTCAGTTCCGAAGATTTTTTTTCTGTTTTTTTTTTTTTTTTTTTTTTNTTATCCTTGATATCAATTTTTCAGAAAATTGATCCATTTTACGCCAATATAATTTACGTATCGCTATTGTCGCTTTATATATGAAACACGAGTGTAAAATACAGAGCAGAAATATTCGCCCGTTGAAATTGTAAATACAGGTTGTTACAGGTGAAAGAATCGGTGAAAATTGCCGATGCGCGTGAAATAATTCGCGTGAAATCGATGCAATTAATTAAACAAGTTGAACAAAGCCCATCCGTTGCGCCCCATTGAAGAATCACGAGAGAGTGGATTCGCGGGGGAGGAAAATCCGCGGGATAGAATTTCGCGGGAACATTTGTACAGGGGGAGGAATATCGCTTGTCGATATCTCGCGGCGGCAATTTAATCGCGATCCGCGATCCATTTGTCGGCGAAGGCGAGCCGGGCCGGCAACGAGGAAACAATGTCCTTTGTTTCTGTTTACTGGGCGTCCTGTGCACGCTCGCGCACGACGCGGATATATCCGCACGCGCGTTTGCCGTGCTTGGCAAACAGGCGTCATTTGCATACGCGCGGGGGCTCTTTAGCTCTCGCGCTTAATTAGGAAAACGCGACGCACGGCTGTCCCTGTCTCCGTTTCTGCCACCCCGTCGTCGAGATCTTCCATCCACTCGAGCCTCGAGTACTTACCAGACGATTTATCCAGACCACATAGATCACGGCTGGTTAAACCGTAGACAGATTTCCCGTTTCAATGGAACGTCTTGGCGTGATCTTTGCAAACGCGCCGATGACAACCTTGTTTGCTTGCGATCAAACAATTCAAACGCAACGGTTGATTTACGCGTGAAAGTTGTATATATTTAATTTTTGTAAACTATTCATTTTAATTGGTATTGACGATTAGAAAGAAAAAACGAAGGAAAGTGATAATCAAGATCGCTGATCTCTCGACAAATTTCATTCGTTTACCAGGAAGAAAAATATTACTAGTCTGTTGTAAAATAATTTAGCTCGATTAAATAAGCGTCCGAATACTTTCGTGAGCAATTGCGCACACACGTAATCTGATAATCGGATCATTAAATTTGAGAGATCGCTTACGATCAATTTCATGATATTATCCAGTTGAAATTTTTAATTCCGTCGATAACGTTCGTCGATAATGTTTCGTCTTATTTTAATTGTTTTAAAATATTGAACTTCATCGGTGATAATCCATCGTGATAACAATATATCGGAATTGTAAGGAAACTAAGCTTGCACCCATATTTTAAGTATTAATAGTCTTACGTAAAGACTAAAGAAACTTGTTACTCTATGTAGAGCAAAACGAACTTATCGTTGATTACGATTATATCCACAGATACGATTCAACTAACTCGAATTCGCGACAATTCCACTTCGATCGACCTTCACTCGTTTCAACCTGTTTTGCCTCGATCAGCTTCGGCCAGCTGCAATACTCTGGTCTATCCGCTTCGATCAGCTTCAATTCGCATCCGTTCGACTCCGATTGGCACCAATTTGCATCGGTCAGCTTTGATCATCCCCAATTTGCGTCGGGCCGTTTCAATCCATTTGAAATCGAGTCGATCAACTTCGACCAACTCCAATTTTCATCGATCATTCCACCTCTCCACCAGCTCCAATTCCAGTTTAACGCCCAGCTAGCAAACTCAAATTCACGTTGATCAACCGTGCTATTCGAACCGTTCATCCGTTTCGATTCGAACACTTCGCGCACTAACGACGATCTCGTCTTCGATCGAGCATGTACTTGTACTGTTTCACTTGTTAGAGCACCTTCGATTCGAATGGTCGCTGGTATGTGGTGGTTCTTCACTCTGATTATGGTCTCCTCGTACACCGCTAATTTGGCCGCCTTCTTGACCGTCGACAAGATGGATAATCCGATCAAAGGCGTCGAAGATCTTGCCAAACAGACGAAGATCAAGTACGGAGCCGTGGATGGTGGCTCCACGTCCGCCTTCTTCAGGGTGAGCTTCTACGTTTCGATATTAATTTAACGCACATGTATCAAAAATTGAGAAACTTTAAGATTACAGGAAATAATAGTAGCTGAATATTTTATTAATATTTATTATATAAACAGTATACAGTACAATAATTTGAATGAGCTTTGTCGAAACAGTTTAGTCAAAGACGTCGGTTTCCTTTGCCTAACCGATCACAGAACGTTTTCTGATTCTTGGATGCTGAGTGTAATGTAAACTTTCGACAGAAACTCTGTTGGAATGTTCCACTTATCGACGCTTATAACGCCGATTTAACAATATCGCAGGACTCCAATTTCTCAACGTATCAACGCATGTGGGCGGCGATGCAGGAGGCAAGGCCGAGCGTGTACACGAAAACGAACAACGAGGGCGTCGACCGAGTGTTGAAGAAATATGACTACGCTTTCCTCATGGAATCCACCACGATCGAGTACAGAATGGAGAGGAATTGCGACCTCGACAAGGTTGGCGGTCTTATCGATAACAAGGGATACGGCATCGCCCTGCCACGAAGTAAGTCCAGAAACGAATCTTCTCGATTCATTTCGGATCGAATCGGCAGGGATATCTTTGAAAATACGAGCCTCTCCCGTTAGATTCTCCATACAGAACGCCCATCAGCGGCGCGATATTGATGCTGCAAGAGAAAGGGGTGCTCCAGGACCTGAAGAAGAAATGGTGGGAGGAGCGGGGCGGCGGATTGTGCTCGAAAACCGAACAAGAGCCAACGTCGTCGAGCGAATTAGGATTGGCCAACGTCGGTGGTGTTTTCTTGGTCCTTCTGATCGGAACTTGCGGCTCATTCATCATCGCCGTCTTTGAATTCCTATGGAATGTACGGAAGGTCGCCGTGAAGGAGAAGGTGAATCCCTCTCTCCACCTCCGGTCTCACAAGACCGTTATCTTACCCTTGAATCTTCCTCTCTCACCCCCAACGCCGAAACCAGTGATAAATTTTCCTCCGCGACGCGCGTACAAGAGGATCGGAGGAATGATTTCTTAGTCTCGCGAAGAGACTTCCTTTAAATTTATTTAAGATAGTAGTAACTGTTGGATCATCTCGAGCGCTTCTGCAAGTTCATTTCGTTTCGCGAAAGGATCGCAAGGTCCCTCTTAATTGGCATAATTTTACAACGAGTGCGCCGAGTAGGATAGAAATGCTTACAAATTCTCGTACGTGAAGAAGAGAAAACTCCGATCCTTGCTTACAATCGAAATTACCATTCGAATTGGATTGGCGAGAACATGGAATTATCGAGCAACAGCAACTCACGATCGGCATTTGCGGACGTTTTTTTTTTTCTTTTCTGCGCAGGTCACTCCGTGGGAGGCACTGGTAGCGGAATTGAAATTCGCGGTGAACATTTGGGCGGAGACGAAACCCGTTAAAATCTCGAAGAGCAGCGGCGCGAGCTCGATGGAGGGCGGCATCGACAGGGCGGCCTCCACCACCCGTTCGATCGTCGGCTCGTTCCTTCGGCTCGACATCCTCGACAAATTCGACAAAGATAACAATACCAACAATCGCAGCGACGACCGCAAGATCAATTAAAGGTTCCAGCCAACTGTCGCGTTGTTTTTCCAACATTTAATTTTTCAAAAGTTATAAGCACGCTTCCAACGTTCGGCCAAATAAACACACGTTTCACAGTAGAACACTATAGGCTTCTTTCAGTCGAATCGAACAATTTCCTGTAACGTAATTGATGAGCTACGGTAGGAGGGAAAACGTCAGGTTCGTCAGAAGCGTTTAAAGAAGCGGATGGACAAGAAGAAGAAAAAAAAAAGAAGGAGGGAGAAGAGGAGAAGAGAAACCGTCAGGCCATTCCGTGTTGCCGCGCATAAAGTCGTCACTCCCTCGAACAGTCGCAGAATGGCGATGTCATGGTGAAGGCAGAAATCTTCGCTGTAGGTCCAGTAGGAGAGGAATCCAACAATATTTGGACTCGGCTACAATGACGCTAACGAACCGTGCCCTTGGTTTAGAAGATTTTCGTCCCAAGGAATCAGCTGCAGGCCTCCCGATACCAGTACCCCCCGAAAGGAAGCCGGCATCTTTGTGTCATTATTACCGAGGGACGTTTCGGTGCGTAAACGTCCAGATTGTCGCCAGAACACGGAACTTTTAACTTTACCGACCTGACGTCTCCCCGTCAAAGGAAAATCGATGGACAACTGGTCAACTGGCCGATAATCCCTTTGGCGGCTGAATTATCCTTCACGTACTTTCTTTTTTTTTTTTTAGAAAATTGTCCGTCAACTCGATCGGTATCAACTGTTAGAGTACAAGCTGCAACATGAGATTTTTTTTAAATTTAACGTTTCGTTTATACAGGATCGTTAAACTATCAGATTGTGCAATAAGTTCGTTCGCCTCTTGGCGTTACGTTTTTAACGATATTAAAAATACGTATGTATATGTATATTGTAGAAGATGCAATGGACAATGTACATGAGCCATCCATGTTGAATAAAGCAAGGAAAACACTGTAAATATTTCAAATCATTCGTTATTGCGGAGAATAACGTATCGTGATGAACGATTTAAGTTTATTGAAAATATCTGTATCGTTGACGTTGAAGTGTTAATCATTTCACCGTCAGAAAAGAAGGTGATAGTTATATAATTCAAAGAACGCAGTGATACACGTGTACCTGCAATTCTTTTCACAAAAAGTTCCTTCTGATTCATTCAATTGTACAACGCAAAATTTCGTCATTGACGAAAGTGCGTGCGAACCTACCGGACAATCTAGTACAAATTTCATTATTGAATTATTACTCACACTTGGATTAAGTAATTGAGAAGAAGACCAGGGCTCGGAGATGATTAATCTAAAAAAAAGAATTGCAGCCAGTTAAATACGGCTGTTGAAGCAGCTGTTTTGCTCGTGGAATTGATTGGATTCACGGCGGCCGGCCGAGATGGAGCAGAACGCGGAAAAGCACCGGCGGTTTATTGGTGGCGTCACGAAGCAAAGGATTCCCGCGGTATCAAGCCGTACGAGTGCATCTACCAGCAGTTTGGTGATAAAGGTGTAAGGACATCGATTAATACTGGGGTTTCATGGCGGCAGTAAAAAGCAGGTAACACGATTACAGGCAACGTTTACGGTGGCCGAAAACGAGCTGTTAACTGTACGGTATTTCTCCAACGGAACATTCATAATCGCGAGCGTTTCATGAAACGAAACCTCCGTCATTTTACAGCCCGTACCGACGCGTCTTTTACGAGCCACGCGCGTTTAGAGCCTGATATGGAAGTAGGTGTGTATCATTAACTGAACTATGTTGTGCGCCACGTTTTTCTTTTTTTTTTTTTCTTTTTTTTTAGCTGAACATCGTGAATGTTTTCGTCCCAATGTTTACCGACTGGAAAAGCAGCTAACGAGAATTTTACACGCTGAAATGGATGTATAGGCCACAGTTGTTGCCCGCTACTTTGAAACATTCGCGTCGCTTTACCTGCGAATGAAATTTTGATTTTAGTTGCAATGGCTGCAAAAGTATTTGCATGTACTCCCGGGGACATTTTCCAACGGAAAACGTTTCATTTTCAATGTTGTTTGTAGCCGCATAAATATGTAATATGCTTAGAGTTAACTAGAGTCGCTGTGTTTAAAAATACAGTGGAACATAATCATAATTTTCCACGAATGTGTTCTCTCATTTCGCGTCCTTCCAGCCATTTACAGCGTCATCCTCTATACCGACCATCTCTCGCTTTATTAACGAGCGCGTTTAGCGCTCCTCCTCCTCCTCCTCGACGATGCTTTCCAGCAATAAAACGTATCGACGCGGCGTGGATGGTATCGAGGTAAATCCGTGGCAGGGGAACGGGGCGACGGCGGCTAGCGAAACCGCGGTCGAATGCGATTTAAACGAGCGGGGGATTTAAGAGGCTAGCGGATCCAGATTATCGGACGGAATCCCCTTAATCGACGCCGGAATAAATCGTCGCGAGGGGTTAATTAAGTTTTATAGTACAAGCGTTCGAACCGCCGTTACGCAGGTGTACCCGGGCCTCCGCTATCTACGATATATCTTCATCCTCTGGCGACTTGGCTGACTTGGCCTGGCGATCGCGAGGCCTTCGTTTATCCCCCTTTCTCCTCCTTCTCCTCCTCCTCCTCCTTCTCCTACGGGTGATGCTACGAGCTCGCGCGCTTCCTCCGCGATCTTATCGGGTCGAGTGTTTCGCGGCGAAAAACAACAGGTGCACGAAATCACGGCGTGCAACCACCGCCAAACCGTGCAGATCCAGCGGCCGCTCTTTCCCCATTCGGCCGGCTCGCTTTTTTTACGACCCTGCCGAATTTCAAACAGCCTCGTAAAACCCGTGTCCTCGACTTTGCCCGACCACGTCCTCTCGTCTCCTCTCCATCCGCTCTTGTTTTCCCTAACTCGACCACAGGCCGATTTAACGTCCGTGGCGAGGAAACGAGTATCGACGAGAGTAGATCTGTGTAGAACGAAGAAAAGTTAATCTCGAAGCTCGTGCAGCAAACGAACATCTGTTTATTGACCTAGGCTCGACACTTCTAACACCAACGCCTCGGCACTGTTCTCGGCGGAGAGAGCGGAGAAACGACAAATATATATCGAGAGATAAACGATCAAAAGACTCGGCTATCAGTGTACGAAGAGGAGTTGGATTCGCGAGATGGTCGGCATACCGATCGGCGAGAGCGAGCAGGCCGTCCACATAAAATCCAAAGGTGTTAAGCAAGGGGAGGCGCGCATGGAAGCTGAAAACGACGAAGAGAGCTCCTCTCAAAGAGGGAACCGCGCGCGCGGCCAGCGAGCGCCGGCTCGTAGGAATTGAAATTGATTTCGGTCGACTTCCATTACTCAAAGAGAGGACCCGGGGAACGCGCACCGACAAAAGTCACAGACCGATCCTGCGTGGATAAGAGGCTTGCCCCCGTAGCCAGGGCCCGGACCAACAGAGGTTCCAACCAGCCGTCGCCCAGGAATTCCTGGCGAGTTTTACCAGCGGGAGAGAGGGAATCCATTTTCTGCTTCTTCTTCTTCTTCTTCTTCTTCTTCTTCTTCTCCTACTACTACTTTCGTTCCTCTCACCGATTTCCCTCCCCGCTCGATCGTGCCGAATCAATTTTTTTAATTCAAACGAGCTTAAACTCGGCTACTCGAACGAGTGCTCGCCGAGGGGGATGAATGAAGAGAGCTCGAGGGATAGTTTGGTGGATGGTACTATGGTTTTTGAAGGGCTGGCGAGGCGACCAAGTGGGCGAAATTAGCGAGCGAGAACCGTACCGATGAATTGTGTTTGTCTTGTTAATAGGGTTAACGGAGCTGAGATTTCGTTAAGGCTCGCGCGGAAAACAAAGCGTCGTGGTTTCCCCCCTCGTGCTCGATTGTTAATCTTTGGAGTGTCGTGCTTGTGTTTCGAGTTCAAGGGATAAAGCTAATAATCCGGCATGGTGAAATTGACTGCGAGGCGATCGATGAGCATTTATAATGCTTGGCCGTGAATTATGACGATAACGAGGGAAACGAAATTTAGGGAAGCAAAGAAAATTCACAGAAAGAAAAGGAAATTCTTTTTAAAACAATTTCGTCGATAAGTATTTGTAACACTCGGACAGAATTGTGTATTGAATATATTGAATATATTCTCGTGGAAATAATGAAAATTCGCGAAAATGAAAAGAAAAAGAAATTCTTTCTAAGATAATTTCAAACGTGGAGATAAAATGTCTCTCGCAGGCAGGAGAATTTCAATTAAAAAATTCCGTATAATGGAACACGACGGAACGATGAGACGAAACAAATGGACCGAGGCATCCAGACGGCGCATGTCCTCACGTTTCAGCGGCACTTCTAACGGATTGCCGCCTCCGGGGGATGGTTGAAAAGTCATTTTCATGCAGCGATGATAATAGCATCTTGGCTAGAATCGCTCTCGCTGGCCTTGTGGAATTCCCGATGGACTTGTCAAGATTTTTCCATTGTGTCACCGGTCCGCGCTCTTTATGACTGACGCGGCAATCGTCGGAGGAGCGAGACCACCCGGTAGGCACCACTCCACAACTTCCGGAATCTTTCTATACTTGGGCTTCTCGGTAAGGGAGTTCAGGCTCCGCTTCGAGGAAGCCTACCTGCTGGAATCGTCCAGGGATTTAAGAAATTTTCGCTCGTATTCGTCGTGAGTACGTCGCTCAGTTACGTCCGAGTGCAGGACTTTTTCTTCGGCGAAACGCGATAGAGAAATCTCTCTGCCACGCTCTAGGTTCACTCGTTGTTTTGTTAGTTTTTGCCTCGCGGAAACAATGATTTCTTCTTAGTCTTGACGAGTTATTTATTATTCACACTTCACCGTGTATGCATTCAGTCAACATACATGCATATGCATATGTAGAAACATATTCGACCGGAGGGGGGGGGGGGGTG